>WAAE01029936.1:0-14353 GCA_013400495.1 Nicator chloris | reverse complement strand
GGGCAACCTGTTCCAGTGCCGCAGCACTCTCTCAATAAAGAAATTATTTCTGCTAATATCTAATCTAAACCTACTCACTTTCTGTTTAAGGCGATTCTTCCTCCTACAAGGCCCTCTCAAGCTTTCTCTGGGTATATCAAGCCTATTTAAATCCATACACATTTCAAAATTAGATAAATAAACCTTTTCCAAAATATCTCTGTAAAGTTTCAGCAAGTTTTAAGGAGATAGGTTTTTTCATACATTTATATGCTGGAATAGGAGACACTCTTGAATTAGATTAAATTCCACTTCTGATTTACTGTCTCTTTTGAAAGGTAATGAACATATGGCCCAGTTGAGGCATAAACTCTGAAAATCACCTTTATTAACCAGTGACACCCAGACAATTAAGAAAGAGCAAATACAGGTGATGAGAAGAAAGTAGGTGACTTGAATGAGCACTGGAAACTATATCAAGAATTATTTAATTAGCTAGGTAAACACACAACTAATCAGGCTTTTCTTGTGCAGTTAAATCTCCTTCCTACAACCTTCTGCCTGATCTTCAGTCCTTGTTCCAGTTTTTTCTTTCTTCCTTTCCTTACTGTTCCTCCTTAATTCACTATTAGTTTTTCTTCCCTGACCTTGCTGCTGGAAGCTCCCATATACCTCTACCTTTCAGTTTTCCTCTTGTTTAGTTTTGTACTATGTTGCACTTGAGTTTTATTCTCCAATATTCTAATTTTCTTTTTATTCTAGCTTCACAATTAGGGCTTTTATTGCTCTTTCTCCTTTGCTCTTGCAACTCTGACAAACCTACTTCATTATTTCTTTCTAATACATTTCCTTTAATTCTTGAAATCTTTCTGAGTTTCATTCATTCTTTATTAACACTTTGTTTTAATAATGTGATTTTTAAAATCTGATTTAATTATCAGTTCTTAACAGATTATACTGTTTTATGTGACTAAGCAAAACCTCAGAAAGACAAAGTGTCTGTGAATCTGAATGCACACTATAGCTTTATTATTAAAGAAACCAGTTTTCTTTGTTGCTGCTTTTGTCAAATTCTCTCTCTTGGTAAATGATAGTACAGCTATGTGTAATTTTCTGGGGTTTCTTTTTGAAGAAAAGAATAAAAAAATTAGTTTTCAATTGTCTGATCTGGAAACTTACAGTTTTCTTATTTGTTTTTAATAAAGCAATATTTATTGTTGTTTCCTTTCTGCTGCACACACAGATACACTTGACTGAAAGAATATATCCATTTAACTGAAGCCATCTGTCACTACCAGGCAAAAAATCTAAAACTAATGGAGTAGCATGTGCTTTAAATATGAGCAGTATCTTCCCTGATGACAATGCCATTCTTTAACTAAAACAATAGTCTCAGAAAAGTACTAAATGCTGAGGAAATGTTACAGTACAAAATAAATCTACTTTAGCAGGTAAGAATGCAAGAAAAATAACAAAAAAATTGTCTTAAGTTACAATTAAATTCATAGACTTAAATAAATAGCTAGACAACTGTATTATCACTCATGGGCCAAATGATGTTCAGAACTATTCTAACATGAATTTGAGTTAATCCCAAATGAGTTGAACAGAGTAACTGCATTAAAAATTGAACAAAAGAAAATAAAACCATCAAAATTCTTTGGATTATTAACGCGTTCATTTTTCACCATATTGTGTTGCAATGAGTTCCTCCCCAAATTTCTCACTTATAATTTCATGAGTTTTTATTTTTTAAAAAACTAAGAAAGACTGGATTTCCTGTCCTCACTGAAATTTGAGGATTCTTAAGGGTTCAGGTGTTGTCTGCATTGCAGACATTGTCCCCTGTTTCAGCTTCCCCCCAAAAAACCCAAGTACAACTTGTATAAATATAGAACTGCAGCTTATTAGGTTTCAACAAAAAGGTCTTACAAGTAGCTAAACCCTTCCCGATCTCATTAAAAATTAATTCTTATGCAGTTATTCTTTGTTCTTACCTTTTCATCCAATGTGCTCTTACTGAAAGCATATGGGTGGGAGATATTAATTATTGAAAGTTTCATAGAAAATACATTCTCTACCAAGAATAGAGATAAACCAGGGAAACAGATGCATTTTCCAGTCTCAAACACAGACCAGTTGTCTTGAATATGTCTTAAGTCTTAGGAAAATTTATCATGGTACTTCCTAGGAATAATTTTCCACTTTTAGTGGTATCTCAAGGACTTCTCTTAGTAGAAGTAATATCTGCAAATACAATGGTCTCAGATAAATTTTATTGTCTACAGAACCAATGTCTAAATCTAAGCTAGTCACTCTAAGATTCCTTTAAAATCGAAACAAATAAATACATTTTTGTGTAATGCATATTAAGATTACTGTGGTAAGAAGGAGTTAATTCTGCTTTAAAGCTAGACATATTCAGTTGGCAAGATGAATCCCACATAAGAATATTTGATTAATTTCTTTTCAGTTAATATGTCTAAACCTTTTTATGTCTGATTGTTTCTGGATTTTAGCATCTTTTTCTGTTCTCTGAAAGTCTAGTAAATGGTATTCCTTGCCTTTTCTTTGGAACCATTTAGCAGCTATGTTTTGAATATGAAAGAGTCAAAAGTATTGAGTTGAAGTCTGAGAAATGTTTATAGAAAATATAATGAAGCTTAAGACAAATTTCTAAATATAAGCAAGACTCTAACACTGCACACAGAGATATGGCAGTATCAGTATAGGAATTCCACTGTAAATCTTATTGAAAAATGTTGCACAAATGCTTCCTTGGCATAAGGTTAAATATCAGACTACTTCAATTACTCTGTGTCAGACTCTGAAATCATAAGATTTAAAAAAACAAAAACCAGCAAAAACTGTGAATTTGTAGTAGTAAACCTCTTTATTTAAAAATAAATTTTCCCACAAACAAGCCCACTGATTAGTGAAATTTGTGGAGAATATGCCTACTATAAGTCTTATAAATTAATAAATATGTATATTAGAACCTCTTTTTTTGCATTTTTTGTTGTATCAAATAAAAACTCAGTTATACATCTAATTTTTATTCTTTTGACAATTTCTGTCTTGTGGATAGTTCATTTTTTAAATCTTTGCAATATAAGTTTTTTAATATTTAACTTTTGAGTGGGCTAGAGTGATCCCAAATATGAACAACATTTAGAGAAAAATATATTTCCATGTACATATTTTGTGTTTTAGCCCAACCACCATTGTGCTTGGCACACTTGAGTTAGATGGAAAATTGGTTGTTTCTATAGCTACTATGATTTCTGAGTGTTACTCGGTAAGAAATACTGTTTTGTTATTTTATCCCAAAGGGATAATTTGGTGAAAGTGTAGTCACATAGGACAGTGTATCAGCATGAAAAGCATTATGATGCATTACATAGAAACACTTTTATAAACAAACAAACAAACCTAAAGCCAAAGAGCAAAAAACCAACCAATAAACTTAACATAACCCACCTGTATTTAATTTTGTAATAAAGGTGAGCATCCAGGAGACCAAACACCAATATATGAAACTGATTGGCAAAATAGTCGTCCAGTGCATTGAAAATAGTTACTTATAACAGTGTGTGTACAGTGAAATGGGATTTCTACTGTCTGCATACAAGTTGTTCAGATATTCATTCATCATTTATTTGAAGAATTTCTAATATAATAGAAAACATGCTTGTTTACGTCTAAAAAAAGTCATCTAAAATTGAAAAGAAGGATAAATCTCGGTACTTCAACTGTTTTATGATGAAAATTGTTTTAAGTTTAACAGTAAAAATGGAAATATGAACTCTATGTATCTGTCTGTCTGACTAACTATGCATACACTTATATAAACTCCAAAAATTCCAGTGAACAGATACTCAAACATTTTACTTTCTGATAAAAGACAATCTATATCAGGTTTCTATAAATAAACAACAAAAAATTTAAAAATATAACTCTCCCGTATATACTCTGATGTTTACAGGGAAAGAAGCCTTTTCAATTTTTAAAATATTCCTGTACTGATGTAGTTTTACTTAATGTGTCCAGTTGTTTCTTTTTAGCCACAAGCAGAGTTTTCATAGCTCTGCAGTACATTGATTCTGACTTTAACCTTGGGACACAGTTGCAATATGCATTTTAAGGATTCAAGGATTATAGTATACATGAAGGAAAAACAAACAAACAAACAAAAACCAGAATAAACAAGGATTCCTACTTCCTTCAAATATCCAGCGGTTGTGTACTTCAAAATTCACAGTGCACAAGAGAGAAGAAAATCTGATGTGGAGATATTCTATTCTGAAGAAGGGGACAGAAGTAGATTTGTGTTGCTTGTAAAAGAAGAAATGTTGCATTCTCCTTTACAGGCTTACATAGGACAGGAAAATTTTGAAAAAAGGTGCAAGTGCTGTTACAGGTAATTCTCAGATTATTCCTTCCTAAACGTGGGAAGCACAGTAAAAGCACTTGGCTTCCGAAGTCTGGCATTTTCTAATGTAACTCAGTACTCTGATGACAAATGTCTCCATGATTGTAGTTGATCATAAAAGCACAATTTCCCCCTGTACAGAAAACATAGTATCATTCTCATATATTATTTTTTTCCCTGCCTTTCCTCTTTCAGAATATTTTTTGTATGTATCCACAATCCATTGAGAGATCAAAAAGGTTTTCCTGCTGTTTTCACAATTTCCCACTATTTTATTTTCACTATACTTTTCTGCAAAAATCCAGTGATAGAAGATAAAAACCTTTGGAGTTACACTGCATGGTAAGTAAAGCATGGAATGAGTCAAAGGCATTTGCAGGTAGTCATTCCATATGACACTGCAAAAGAAAAAAAACAATAATAATCCATATCTGACATTTTGTTATTGTGGTATTTCACTTCATTAATCAGGTTTCATTAACAACATAACCAAAAAGGCTAATCTTTCACTGTGTGCCATTAAAGAAATAAACACTAGTTGCTCTCCACAAAAAAAGAAAAATCTGTAATACTCACGAATTTTTTTTTTTTCTATTTGGTTGTGGAATAGAATGATTGGTGTAACTTGTATGTATTAAGATTGGGTTTACTGAAAAAAGCATGGACTACTTCAAATGCTGGGATTTCTGATAAAAAAGTAAAAATTATTGACTGGGAGTGACTTGATTTTTCTGAGATAAGAGGTTATTGCTAATTACTGCATGCCTGAATAATGACATTTCTGTATGCAAATGTAAATATGAATTAAATGACAATAATTACAATAATGTTCCTCTAGTTTTGAGAGTGGAAGAGAGAGATTTACAATCTCTCAATGAATAATTTCCATGAATATGTTTGTCTTGAATTATTTTAGCAGGTAGTCCCTGCAAACAAGTGAAGTATAAAGGACTTAAAAATCTCTGCATTTCCACAATATGTCCACTACACTGACAGTTTATAAATGCAAAGGAGTTTCAGATCCAATAAACTACTACACGATTACTGTCCATAATAATCTATACAGCATCATGTTACCATTTTTATCTGATGGAAAGGTTTCTTCTCTTGAATAACGCAGAGGTTTTACCTCTTGGTGCTCCTGATTTCTCTGAAGATGTACATGGGAAAGTCTCAGCAGATTAAGAAGGAAAACAACATAGTGGTGCCACTTTCCTATGTATCTCTTTCCACAGTTTTCATTTTGCTTCCTGACATTTACTCTTGACTGTCAGGTAGAGCTGATATGATTTCTTTGATTTAAATTTTATGAGTAAACCAGTTTTTCTTTGTACATATTTCTTATTTGATATCACTGGCAATAAAAAGTAGATAAACAACCTCCAGGGCATCAAAAATATTTGTACAGTTGTCCAAAATGTTATGATGTTCAATTCATAAGAAAGATTTTTTTAGTGGGTGTTTTGCTATTGAATTTTATTAGGCATAGTTTCACAGTACCATTTTTAAAGTTTTGTTAAGATTTAGAGTTTTCTCTTGTGGTCATTTTATAAAGAAGAGTCATTATTTCTTGGTGTGAGTGTCAGAATGTCATCTTCATTAACATAAAGGAATTACTGACCTTCACAATTTTATTTCTATGATATTTAGCCTCAATGTATGTCTCATGATTAATAAGTGATCTTATAAGAGTTTTGCAGATATTAATTTTACAAATCAGATGCAGCATCCCTACGTGGAAGGGGACAATACACTTTCTATCAAAGTCTGTACTACTCTTAAGGATAATCCTAGAATCAGCTCAAATTTATCATCATAAAGTGTTAGATAAGGCTGTTGGTCTGAGGGGAGTTTTTGCTCCTTTGATAAGATGGGATATTAACCAGCAGAATGCATTAATTCAGTCTGTACCTTTTGTCTTCTGCTTAGCATCCAAAAACATTGATACATGCAAATGAATTCTGGAAGAATGATTTTTTTCTTTATTACTTTTCTCAGGAAATAGCTGAGCTTTTTTGTGTCAGCTCAGTGTGTCCTGCCTGTTGAAAAGATTCCTTTAACAAAAAAAGAAATATGGAAAAGGTCAGCTGCATTTAAAATGCTTCCATTATTATTATTTTTTTTTATTTTACAATCTGTAAGAAAGAACTTTAACAAAGAGTTTGAATCCTTTCTTGTCTGCAATTTGGACTGTGCTGTCCATGCACTTAGATACACAGCAGCCTTCCCTTTTCTGATTCAGAAATGAGTTGTCATTATTTTGTCCAAGTGCTGAAAAAAAGTTTTTTTGAGAAAACTGTGAGAAGTGCATGCATTTGTAGGACAAATGACGCTGTCTAATTATGAGCTGCTGTTACCATCGCAACCTGGTACTCTCTGTGTGCACACACACACATGCACATTGTATCCCTCTCCCAACGCATATTTAATTACCCATAAAATCAGGAATATTTAACCCTGCTCCCACATGGAAATTTGTCGTCTTCACACAAGAAAAAAATACTTCTGGAATATTTTATTATATGTATAGTCTTGTAACGGTCCATTATACATCACAGGAAAACCTATGCACCTATTACCTGTCAAGTAAAAAACTTTGACAGGATTTAAGGACAATGAAGGTAGTTCAGATGTCAATGAAGTAAAAATACTAAAACTGCACTCAATTTAGTTTTGTTTACAATTTCAAAACAATGTAAAAATGTTATTTCAACAGGGAATCAAGCATAAAAAAAATTAAGCAATATAAGGCAAAAATATTCCTTATTCCTTAATAATGTCAGTCTCATTTTATAACTGACTAACATTAAAATGATCATTCTTTTGTTGTTGGAAGCCGAACAGATGGAATTAAGGACAGAGAAAGAAAACCAAACAGACACAAACGACATAACTGTTAAACTAATCAGAGATCATCCCAAAAAAAGATTTCACAACTTATCTTATGGACAAGAATCTTATGCAAAGAAGCACACTAAAGAAATCCTTGAACGAATGCCAATCTCTATAGCTTCACCTAGTGAAGTACTAAGAGAGATGTGTGTACTCCCTGCCTTTGTTCTGTCAACCGGCCAAGGACATTCAGAAATTCGTCCTTCAATCCTGGTTCATGGCACATTTCCTGCACTTACACCATTCCTTGGAAAAAACAGTGTGCAGGATGTAAACTCAGCCTGGTACATGTTTATTTTTTTTCCCAATTAAAATCAGTTATAAAAGATGTCATGCCACTGTTACTGAAATAAAATATACAATGTGCTTCATAAGAGTAAATAGTTGTCTTTTTTTATACTCTTATATGAGTATATATGTATACTGCTGTGAGAAAAGAGGAAAACAAGTTGTGTGTTTTGTATTTTTAATGTATCCGAAAATCACACAGATTTGGCAAGCTACTTATTTAGTCTTTTCAACGAATTTTGTAAAATGTAATAAATTGGATGCAAAGTTTAAGTACAGGGATGAATTTAAGTTTAGTACAAGAAATTAATTTCTTTGGGTTATTGTCTTGGGTTTAACTGTTTTGCCCAGCATTCTCCACCAATTGTTGTGGTTTGACCGTTTGCTCATCTGTGAGAACCATGATCAGCATAGAACAAAGACAAAACCAGGCCTACTGCTTATGAGTTACAAAGATAGTTTATTCACACACACAAGAAGAGAAAAGGGAAAATTGAAAAAAACTTTAAAATGTCAAAAGCACCTCCCTCCTCCCCACAGTCTACTCATTTTCCCACAAAACAATACATACAGCCCTCTCTGGGAGAGGAGACCTCTTTTGTGAACCCACTTCTTCCATTTTTCAATGTCACAAAATCTGCAGCTGCCCGAAATCTCCAGATTTGTGCAATCCCAATGATAGAGACCCACCACCAGAAAAACCCAGTCCTTCCAGTGGCTCCACAACTCTCAGCTTGTTTTGGGGTACCATTTTAAAAATCAACAGTTCAAACACGAAGACAGCTTGTAATCTCATGGAACAGAGATCTCTTTTCATTCCTCTCTGGCACAGAGGGCTTCTTATCTCATCTCTCTCTGTTCAAACATCTCCTGGGATCACAGGATCACAGCTCAAATCCACAAATCTGAACAATCATTTCCCGAAACAAACTTAATATATTATAAAAAACAGTGCATTTTCTCCATGGTCCCTCCCAAGGGGTGGGGTCCTTGAGGAGAGAGTCCAGCTAAAAATTGGCCACTCCTCCATCCCCTCTTCCAATATTCTCATCAGTTCTTTCTGTTGTCGCTCTCTTCAGTCACCATGTCCATCGAAAGGAAGGAAGGGGTTAAATTCCTGTCTTGGTTTCCTGGCAGCTTCCAGCCCCTGGTGTCACATTTCAAAGCTGCACGGTCTCCTCAGGACCAGGAACACCTCCCTCTCCTCCTCTCACCTCCACCGGCAGCAGGGAGGCGGGGTGAAGGGAGGGGGGCCCCCTCCGCCATCCTGGCTAGCCCCGGTGCCAGCCTGGCCGAGCTCAGCAGTCCCCCCCTCCACTCCCCCCCCCATAACTGGGGGGTAAAGGAAGAGAGGGGGGCCTGGCCTGGGCCAGGGACCACTCACCCCTCCATGGGGCCCTGCAGCCCCTCCAGATCACAGCCAGGCCAGACCACCCTTCCCTTTCTGGAGAGGGCGGTGAGGCCCAACCTGCCACCAGGCCACCCCTCGGCCGCAGGGTGACCCTTGGCTGTTCCCTGCTGCTGGCAGGAAGGCGAAAGAGAGAACACTTCCTGCAAACTCCTATATTTACCCCGCCTGTGTGTTCACACAGTCGTAACTTCCTGGTTCAAACCACTACAGTTATCCAGTTCAGAAACCTGTGAACTGTGGTTGTGTAAATTGAGGAAGGAACTTGAAAAGGTGGAATAATATTAAGCTCATGAAAATATATAAACTTGATATGTCTTTGTAATGGTTTCTTTTTTTTTCAGTTTGGGAGGTCCATTTTTACTTTAATTGTTTCTGCAATATCAATCAAAGAACATTTTTTAAGTTTGTTTTTCATTTGAAAAGTACTCAAAGGTTAAAAACTAGCTAGCAAGTGACAGAACTTGGAATTCAGAAAGAAAATATGTCACACTATATATTTATATATCTCAACCCAATATAGTGATATCTCTTCTGTTATCTTTTTTTGTTATATTGTCATGTCTGAATGAATGGCATAGATAAATTTGCAAATGGGTAACTCCTTTAAATTTTGAAGCAATAAAAAGCATTATTTTTTGCAAGGACATTTTTTCTTTACATAGGCTCTAATGAACTGAGCTGTTAATGCATTCTGGATTTGATTGGCTGCCAAGGTCAAAGCATCATCATCATCAAGATGGTTTAGCTCAGCAGCCACAGAATGTATTAGGGAGGATGTTCTGTCAGTCTGGCGTTAAAGAGAAATACCTCAACTGGCAAAATATTCTCAAGGTAGCACTTAGTTATATAGTACCATTTAAAGACAAAAAAACAAATAAAAAAATAATAAGTCTGAGAACCATCCCTTCAAGTCAGTTTCCAGAAAGCTAGGAAGATGAAAATGCAGTCAACATTATTAACAGGACGGATCAACTTTTTAAGAAAAGATGACCACATGCAAAATCCTACATATAAGGGCAGCCACATATGGATGAGGAAGGGTCATTCTTAGAAAGACTAAAGTTGTTGAGCCAAAAATTTGACAATTAAAAAAAAAAAAAAGAAATTCATCTGTTGGTTATACTCTCCATACCTAAAATAGAGAGTCATATAATCCACTACCTGCTCTCCCTCCACTTGTTGAAGAGAAGCAACAGCCACCTCTCTGTCCCGCTTGAGTTCCATGAGGGAATTTGTGGGTCTCATTCTAGCTTCCTAGGCTGCTGCTGGTTTTCTCGGGCAGCAATGAGGCCTGTTGAAGAGATAAGTTTTTCTCAAAACATACTCTGGGAAAAACTGAGATGAGAAATGTAAATAACCCTGCATCTGGAACTTGTTTACACAGAGGTGTTGTTTTTAACTAGCCAATCATGGTGATGGGGTGGTGAACAATGGACCAATCATGTCCAGCTGTGTGAGAACCTATAAAGAAGGGTTCGTTTGTTAATAAAGGAGTGTTCTTCAGCCTTTGGAGAATTTGAGTTTGTGTCGCTTGTCCACGCAGCAACAGTGACAGGAATTTTCCTGCCAGATGCCCACGAAAGCACAAAGGAGACTCTGGACATGCATCCAGTTATAATGCTGGCTTGTAAAAGAAATGTAACTGCATATCTGTTCTCCTATCTTCTACAGTAATTTTGTTAGTGTTTTTTCCAGTGACATGTTAGTTATTATATGGTACATGGAAACATACAAGAAGGGTTTTAGAAACACTTTCTTCTTCTTCTCTGTCTCTCTCTCTCTCTTCTTTTATGAGCAGTAAACATGAATCAATCCATCCTTGAGTATTCCTGTCTCTGACAGAAGAGTGTTATTTAGTCTCCAAGTTGAATATGTTTGTTAGCTGCTTGAATACTCACAGACATTCAGATATCATAATGATGAAGACAGCTGAAAAGATGAACTGCTGCTACAATGCATATACATTGATTTATAAGAGTAATTGGTAGTGGAAGTCAGCATACCCCTGTATATTGTCTTCTACTGAACTTTTCATTTTATGCCTGCAGTTATATATATGCAATATATTTTTTAGCCTTTTCAAAAGGTCTGTATTTGGTCTTATACAATTTCATGAAGAACAGATTTCTATTACTTTTAACAGACGTTGTTAGACAACAGATTTTCTTTGACTGGTCATATAACTCAGGTATGCACTCTGACTTATATGTTAAGTACATTCTCAACTCATTGTGGACACCAATTCAGTTCTAAATGTTGATATCTATGGTCCATACTTACAGTGACTCTAATATTACAGACATTTTCAGAAAAGCACAATAGCTAGAGATCATCTGAGAAATTTACCTATGCTGAAACCATGTAAAGCCAAGCTGATAGCTGCCCTTCTTATGTAAAGGAAGCACGTGGTCCTGGGTTTATGGATCAATATTTCTTACTTTCTGCCCACATAGTTTATTCCTCTTCACCTCCCACCCTACTACAGCTAAAGTGGTAAGATCAGCTCCCTAAAGGTATACTTGTTCAGCTTCTCCCCTGTTCCTGGTCTAAAGACTTACCATAACAGAATTAAATCTGAATAGACACAGCAAAGAAACTGAGCATTTTATGATTTTAAAAGGTAAAGTTTAGAGTTTACTCATGTAATTTTGAGAAGTTACACTTTTGTAAAATTTGTTAAAATCCATTAAAACAAAAACAAAAACAAACAAACAAACAAAAAAACCCACCCAAACCTCTTGAAATCAAAAAGTTTGATTGATTTACTGGTCATGCAGTTAACTTCTCAAGAATAATGCATTCTTCTTGTTCCTTCAGCAGAGTACAAGATTATATACTTGCAGAAAATATCTGAAAAGCCATATTAGTTCAAAACATTTTGTAGGATATCTGAAACTTGGGGCATTTTTTTAAATAAAAAGAGAAAGAAAAGTCCAAAAGTCAAAGCTACAAAATATCTTTCTGCAGTTCCACATTTTCTAAGAAAAAACTAATGGGCTTTTGTTTGGTTTTTGTATGTGTGTGCATGTTTGTGTGAAAATAACTAATTTTCCTGATGAGAGGAATAATTTGCTTTGATTGCAATCACAGTGAATAGAGTGATATTTTTGTTCTGTCCCACAGAATGAAATGTTAATTTGAGGTCCAAATACTGCTCACTTTTAATAAGACCTTGACTTTTAGTGAACACTTCTTAAATGTGCAAAAACAATTTTGGAGAAAAAAAATCTACAAAAAACCAATATAAAATTCTACAGGTATGACATTTTCCTTTTGATTTCTCTTAGTTACTGTGCAAAAATATTTGCTTTATCACAATGCCAAGTGGTATGTATTATTTTATGTGATTCACTACTTTTCTCTTTTTTGTTAAAAGATATATGTTAGATTTTGATGTCGCTGAATTATATATCTTCAGCAGTGATATTTCTAAAGCTTAAATATTTAAATTGTACCATGGTAAAAAAAAGAAAAATTGAGACCCTTCATAAAAAGGAGTAACCAAAGCTCATATCTTGGTTTGGATTTTGTTGCTTTTGCTAATTTTAAGGGAGAAAAAGCAGTATTTGGTTGGTTGAAAATTAAAATTATTAGTAAGTTTTTTTGAATCTTATTTTGTAAAAACTGAGAAAGGGTCAAAAACAAATATAAAAATGCTCAAATTATTTGTCTTTTTTTTTTCATCATCTCTGAATTTTAAAGTAGTTATCATTTGCATTGCTGTGGATTGAAAACAAAGGAATTATGTGGGAAAAAAAATCTGTTTTAAATTCATATCTCGTGGAAGGATTATATTATATTTCAGACTTAATGACAGTGCACAAAACAATGTGCATGAATAAAATTTTAGAAATATGTGTACCCTCATGCTTTGGTAAAATCCTCAGATTTCATTCTGGAAGAGTTGCAAGTGGATTAACTAAGTATAGAAGTATACAGCAAGCTGAAAAAACTAATGTTGTCTGAAACGGATTAATAGATATGTCTTTCATTGCAGCATATTCCCTCATACTCTGTTGCAGAAAGTCAAACTTTGTAATATTTTTGTCTGGCTCAGGGATGTTGTTCAGCTTGATTATTTCTCTGAAATATTTCACTGTAGTCACTGAAATGCAAGCCTTTCCGATTTGTGTTCTCCAGAAGGAGAGCTGGAATGTTTAAGTATTCTTGATCTTGATAAAGTTTAATTATTTACAGACTTGAAGTAATAGTTGATGAGTATCATTTACATTATATTATTTACATTTCTAAATAGGTAGTAATATTTGATTTGTAAATATGCTACACAAATCCTCCTTATCTAAATAATTTATACCTGGAAATAAAGCAGAGGATATTGTGAAGAACATATTGCAGTCTAAAGTCCAGGCATTAGTAGCCATTGAACAGATATACACAAAGTCCCTGACTGTGAAACACTTAGAAAGCTTTATTAACACCCACGATTTAATACAGTAACTACCATCATGTCAAAGCTCTGAATTGAGATGTTAATATCCCTTTTGTTTACCCTCCAACCATCTGGAATATTTAGCAGATTCAGGCATTCAAAACAAGGAAGCAGCATGCTCAGTTGCTGTCTCTTTCAGCTGGACAGCTTTTTTTAACTCAGCTATTAGCCTGAATGTTCTCCATATGGAGTGGCATGGTCCACCTAGAGTATATAAATTATTTAGGAAATTCGTCCTTTCTCATTGGTTTTATATTAAAAAGCAGTTTATTTAGACAATTAAATGGCTCATAACATTAACGTTGTAAAGTGTGTTGGAGATGACTGCATTGAATTAATCAGCTTATTTTATCTGGCATGCAGAAATTTAACATTATTAGCATATGCCATTCTGTAGATGTTGTAGCAAATTGCAAGTTGGAAATGAGGCAGTAAGAGCAAACATTCAGGAAGATTTAAAAAAAAAAAGCTAGAACCATATTTCAGAATATGTTGCAAGTAATTTGCTAATTATATTTGGTTTGATTAGTGGAAACATATATTGTCTTCTTTGGAGCTGCTGCAAATTTTAAAGGAGTTGGATTTTTTTATCCTAGATCACAAGACAAATGGAAATACAACTCTCATACAACTGCTTAAACAAATTTATAAGAAATATGCAAATCTAAAAATATAGATCATAGATGGTCAATGGTGAGATATGACAAGCATATTTTTAACTTCCTTGCTACAATCTGAAGATTTATAAGTTTGGAAAGTGCAGCTATTGATTAACTAACAGTATAGGGAAAATATTTGTGTAGAATGTCTAACCATTTTTGTGGATCTAACGTCCCCTTGTTCAAATAGATTGAAGAAAATGACCATATTATGGCATAACTGGAAATAATTAACTGATGAT
>WAAE01029932.1:0-19247 GCA_013400495.1 Nicator chloris | reverse complement strand
TTGTTTTGGTTTTGTTTTTTTTGGCCTCCAGACACAGATTTTGCAAAGTGACAGCATGATGGGTTCTATTTTGTGGTAGTCAATTGCTAGAATTCTTTAGCTATATTCTAATAAAAGTAGTTCTGGTTCATATTTTTATGGGCATTTATCTTGAGCAGTTTTTCCATTCACTGTTGGGTTTTTGCTAATGATAATTAAATGTATAATGGAATTACATGCTTGAAAAAATAGGGACACATTGACCTCCAAGTTCTGTTTACACTAGGATATTGACATCCTCAATACCTTGGCCTGTGGTATTAAGGATTTCTGGGAAGGTTGAAAACAGACCAATTCAGTCAGTCATACATGGGTGCAGACTGGTTTGTTTTCACAGTAGGGACTAATGGTTGTTATCTGGTCTCCAGCCTAGTATGACACGGTTTTGTTTTGTGTCTGTCTTTGACAGAATGCTGTGTCTAGGAGCAAAGTGCCTAATCAGTTACACTGAAATGCTTGTTTTCCAGCACTGAACTTTACTGTAGTCAGACATTAGAGAGAACTTCTAAAATTTTCTATTCTACTAAATAAATCCTAATGTCCTACTAATGTGCTTACTGTGTCGGAGCAAAGGCTATCTTACTCTGTTTGCTGTTATTTTGAGCTTTAAACAACAGCATTGTATTTGGTGCTGGTTCAACAGTTTCCAGAGAGTGCTTCAAGTGATAAGTCACTTTAATACGTAAGCATTTGCACAGGGTTAAAAGTGACATTAAATTTTGAGAGTATTTGTGAAAACATTTTCTGTTCTCCCAAATAATATCTTGATTCTGAAACTACTTTGAACAGGACATGTCTGAGTACATTTGGATTGGCTTTGGATTCATCCTGTCTAACTCCAGCTACTTGGGCTGTGTTTCCACAGTAATTAATACCAAGATCTCTGCATTGACATAACGCCCAGCAACACATCAGAGCTGAATGTAACATGTGCAAATGATCACATATCTGTTGAATTAGGCAGAGTACACAATACAAAGTTCACTGGCTTGATGCTTTTATGCCATCTTTATGGCAGCCAGTGATAGGGAAGTGAGTAGGACAACTGAAGTGAGTAGGACACTTTTTGAGTGGCATTAGCTAATGAGTAGGAAAATAAATATTCAAAATTGTTACACCACTTCAGCCCAGCAGAATAAATTTAATAGTGGATCGGTGATTTGAATAATGGGGCTCTGATATTTTTGATCTGTATCAGGAAACTTAAAGGCTGCTGTATTGTTGACTTTTGACCTTAATCGAAGCTGAGTTTCCAAAATGCCACCGTAAGCAGTCTGTGTCTGTTTCATCTTTCCTTAGCTGCTTTTTCCCATCTCTCTATCATCCCTTTAGTTATCTGTAAAACTATCCTGCAGGTGCATGGTGAACCCACTGGGAAATATGTCCAGCTGAAAAACAATCTTTTTTTCCTCCCCTCTCTGTCCACGTCAAGCCCAAGCCAATTCACTGTTCAGCTGCACAAACACTCCCAAGAGCCTGAATGGCTGTGGAAGATGCAGCAGAGCTGAGTCCTGGTGGCTGAAACAGCCCTGCTGCCAACTGAAACCACAGCTGAAGGTGTTAAGTGGGATTCAAGTCACTCTCTTCTCCCTCTACTATTGGAGACACAGATGAGTTCAGCAGGTAATTCAGTTCACTGCCTTTTGTAGGTGTCTATATTTTTTGTTCATTGTAGAGGTATACCAGGATGGCTGACTTTCCTGACAGATCTCTTAGCAAACACTGACAGCTAGTGGCATTAATTTAGGCCTCAAAGCTAAACCTATGGTTGTTCTGGAATATTTAATCTCTTCTTTTGTGTACAGACTTACAAATTTCAAGAAAGCATTTGTTTCTTTCTCTAAATATTGATCATCTCCAATATTTGCTTCGGATTTATCACTACCTTTCATTTCCTTGCAAATCAAAGTATACAAGTGGAAAAGTGTTTCCAATTTCTGAAGTTTTTCTTCCTAAGTGCAAAATTGTTACCAGTTCTAAACATACTTCCTACCCATGTTCCACGCACAGAGGATCGTGTGGCCGTGCAGACTGATAGTTTCTAACAGGATCAGCTAGTGGCAAAGTAGATGTTGAGTGAAAACATGAAAGAACACAGCAATCCATAGTGATGCTTTCCTAGAATACTTTCTCAGCCTCTAAGCATTTAATCTAACAAATTTAAAGAAGGTATGAATGGGAAGAGACATAAATATCCATTCCAGAGTCTTTTTGATTGTCTTACCTTTTGATGTGCAGTGTAGCATATTCCAGATCTTGATGTCCTGCCATCTACACTAGTATCCATTCACGTACTCATTGTGTGCTGTGTCTCCTTTGGGATGTACCTTTTGTTTTCTGTTCCAGGAAAATTGTAGGGGTGAGGCCTGCAGCATGCCTGGGCTTGTTGCAGTGTGGAATCAAGATGGATCCAAAAATTGGATACTAGCACTTCTAAGAAAAGCAAAAAATATGGGCTATCCTTCCAGGAATGTTCTCAGTGGCTGTCTAGCACTTTTTTGAAGTACTTGTGTGGCATCTTAGAAAAGCCAGGAAATTACATATCCACTTCTAGAAGAAACTTCTTGACAAAAATTGGTGACAAAACAGGTGTAATCTTACTCCTGTATTACTCAAAAGGTCTTCCTTCTCTGAGCACAAGGCATTGCGCTGTGTCCTGCAACAATCAGCAGTTCAAGACACATCCTGAAAGCCACAGCCCAGTACTTGTAGGGCAGTGCTTCTGGAAGGAACCAGGGTTTTCTCAGTATCCTCTAACATAACTAAAGCAGGATTTATGCTGTGTGGGACTGGACCAGAGTGTTATTTAATCATACTGTCTTATGTTTGTTGTGTTTAATCTCATTTACCATAGTGTGCTGCAGTCTGTAGGAGTATGATTCTATTGATTTCTTATGACCTGTAGTAAACAAATAAATCAAAATGTGATTCATTGTGTTCAAATGTGTTGAGGAAACCCACCATGATGTGACTAGCTCCTTCAGTCCAGTAGAAATGGTGCCTATCAAGAGGGAAATGTAAACACATAAATGGAAATGTCTATTTTGATACAATGAAAAAAAGGCCTTGGGTATTGCCAAACGTGGAAGATATTTCTTTTTTTCACTTTAGGGACATGAATTTGAATACAGCATTATATTTGGAAACTTAGTGTCATTTGACTGTTAAAATACTTGCATACATTTGCAGGTATTTGTGATGTATGTTTCTATACACCACTGGTTGAGTTATGAGTGGAAAGAAATAGAGAAAGCTAAGTGCTAAGTATTTTTTAAGGAGGTGTTCTAAGAGCTAGATCTTTGTTTTTCCAGTAACTTCTTTTACTGAGATGAATTCTGAATAATAGCATTTTTATGGCTTTGTGTGATTTCATTAACATCTTGGAGTGTTTTTCTTTGAGAGGCAAAAGATATAAAGGATATTTCCTTTTTGTCTGGTACAGATTTTCTTATACAGAGAGTTTTAATAGGATATAGGTTTAGATCTATTGTGATCTTTTTATCATACAAAAAACGCCAGCCCTACTGCATTTAAATAATATATATGCATTGACACAATTTATTGTAGGTAAACATAAAATAATACACAAAACCTGAATTAGATCGAATGCAATTAGTATTCCATAACATTCTGCTTTTAGATTTTGCATTTAATTCCTTGGATAACTGTTTCTGCCTATGTTGTATTTCTTGCCATGCTGCAGTAGTATGAAGTTAAAGATGAAGTGATTTCTTGTCATTATATTATATGGAAGACCTAAGTTGTGTAGTATTAAGAAACTTGAACAAGCACTACAAAGCCTGAATTGTGCTTGGGTTAATATAAATAGAGAATTCCATCTTTAAAAAAGGTGTAAAATAACTGAGGCACTCTCTCCTGTGCTTTTATTAAATGACCATTATAGTTAGCATAAAGCCATGACTGGTTTGGCATTGTCAACTACAAATATCTTGCCTTTGTCACTCTCAGATAAAGTCCTTCTACACATTCTGGTGGTTTTGCTCTTTGAAACATTACAAATGCAGGCAGAGTGCTTTGAGGCAGTGGTATGTAGTGTCAACCTGTCAATTCCAACCTCATGCTAAAGTATGCTTGTAGCTTTGCCAACAGAGGGAGAGGATGCTGCTTTGAACACTTTAATCTGCATGATAGAGATGGCATTGCTACCTGTGTGGTCTGTTTTGCTCTCACTAAGAGACACAAGGATTTGGAGTTTTTTGCTTTCTCTGTTTGAGAAAGTCAGCAATGTAAATGCTGTTACAGAGTTGTTAACAAACACCTCTGACAGTACCGTTTAATCTACTGAAAGTTCCAAATTTGCTTACTGGTGCTTTCTGACCCTCTGTTTATCCTTGCCTCTACATCAGTAATGTTCGAAATGAAAAACATCTGTCAAAGGTTGACGAGAGAGAGGCTGGCAATTCCCCTGTATTTGAGACTTTTTACAGAAACATGGAGAAACAGAAACTTTTTACAGAAACATGGAGAAACAAACTTGCAAGAAGTCTTAGATCCCCAGTAACAGTTCTACCACTGCTAAAAGCAAAAAGAGGAAAACAGACCCTCTGGTAAAAAGGGACCCTAAGACCTTGTCCAGCTTTTTTTCAGTTTAAGGTATCATTTACCAGAACTAGTCAATAAAAGAAAACTGGATTTGGTGCCATTTTACCAGTGTATTTCGAACTTTTGAAACAGGTCTGTCTAATCAATGCCAGTACAAGTTGCTTCACGTGATTTTCAATACCAAATTGAAAGAGGGGGAAAGGGACACAACTTATTATTGCCACAGAATCTGGGTGATTTAATTTTAATAATTTTTAAAACTACTAATTATTTTTTATTCAAGATGATAATTTTCTTGTATTGTATCTGACAATGACTGAGTTTATGTAACTCTTCAAACTCTCTTGCTGTACTACAACATTGCAGAATGATCAGCTATGGGATGTGTCTGCTTGCAAGCTTTTCTGAGGCTGGGGATTGTGAGGTTTCTGAACACCAACTCACAACAGATAACTCTTTGGGAGTTTCTGGAGGACCTGGTGTCTCCAGACCTAAGACAGATCAAATAGGAAGCGATGATGTTGGTAGTTTTAATATGGAGGTCTGGATAGGTGCTGACTAAACTTGCCTGTTTCATTTGGCAGCCAGGGAGGACATTAGAAAGCACAGTTGCCATAGCTCATAGTTTTCAAAACAAATATTGTCAGATTCCAGGTGCTGGAGCTTTTTTCAATTCATATTGTCATTTTTATTTGCCCTGATGTCTTTGACTAACTTGAAAATTACCAGCAAATAAGCTTAATTTCCTAGCCAACAGCTAGGATCATTCCTTTTTTCTATGTGGATCTGTGGGAGCTGAGGCTTCAGTGTACCATTTTGTTTGTTTGAGTCCTTTTTCTTCTAAGACAAGTCCTTAGTAGCAACTTGCTTTGACTTCTGTTTATCAGGGAATCTACAAGAACTGCTGTGTGAGCAATCCACAAATGCCATGTCCTCATAGTGTGTAGTTACTTCTGCAGTTTATTACTGCAGCTGCAGAACAGTGCTTTTGGAGTAAATGTGTTATCTCCTGGTTATTTGAGGAAGACTGGAATTCTGACATTTAAGGACAAATTGAAAATTTCCAATGAATCTACTTCTTGTGTCCCGTTATTTTCTTTGTTTCTGTAAGTCAAGCACATTTGAAAATGCTGTCAAGAACTGGCAAGTACTCTTATGCCAACCCTTGGCATAATTAAGGTATGCAAGCTATAGCAGTACAGGTCTTGGGACCTATGTCCCAGTTGTGTTCCTCCCCACCTATCTGTTCAGTTAGCTGCTTTTTTGGGTGTCTTTGCAGGTGAAAAAATGTGCCTGTACATACTGCCCTCCTTCAGAAAGCCGAAGTCAAGGGTGAGCATGGAAGGCCCCAGCAACGTGTGATGTGTGGCCAGCAATGGCCAGCACACTGCTGCTTTCTCAGCCTCCCTCAGGTTGGTGTCAGGGAAGGACAATGCTCCAGTGCTACTGTCTATGGCAAGGTGATACACAGCATGATGCCATATAGATAAACAGATGGCTCAGGGCTATGGCAGGTTAACCTGGAATGCTGATGGGGAGGGCTTGACAGAGGTGCTGTGCTCAGGACATTGATGCTTCCAGGCTTCATCCCACAGCTCAGTGAACTCATTTGCAAAGTACATAGAAAGTATGAAAACAACAAAAGCTTTGCAGTGAGGAATCTAATCTAGTTTAATCTGGAGTAACTCAACCAGTGGAGCTACTGTAGGCAGTTCTGTGAATTTCTCCTCCTTGTATCCTGTAGGCAAATTCTCTTTAACAGCTTTGCATCAAGTATGTGCAAGAGCGGGTTGTGTAAATTGTCAAACACGAAGACAAAGACCAATTTTCAATTTCACCTGAAGACAAAACAAAACTTTAGGAAAAGAATGTAATGACTCATGCAAGTAAGAGTAATGACAATTTAGGCAGGGCTGCCCAGCTACAATCCCATTACTTAGCACGTAGTCATGCTACTAAGGAAGTTACTGCCCCTTTTCTGGTTCTTAGTCATAAAAAAAGGCCAAGCATGACACTACTTCCTATGTAACTACAGTGCCTAAAAATTTCCTGAGTGATTAGATTCAGCCAGTAGAGACCATCTTATGTGCTAAGATAAGGATCAGAGGTTTTGGCATGGTTTGAAGTGTCTTTTACCTGAACATGCAGTTTTGATAGAGAAGCAAGACATTTTCCTTTATGCAATGAGGAAAAGAATAGTTTGCACTTCTGTAACATCTTCCACTTGATAAGTTGATAAAAGTACTATACAGTCTTCCCTGTGGAAAATAACTACTGCTGTGATGTATGTTACAAAAATTTGAGTATATGTCATACAGGAAATAGGTGGCTCAGAATACTAGAACTGAATGTGGAATCCAAGTATCTCAACTCCTATTTCTGTATTCTCACTCTAATGCCATTTTTCTTGCACTGGACATATTGGTGAGGCATTTTGGTGTCTAACATGAGATTGCAGTCTGGTGTTCTTCAGTTCCTTTCCCCTCCCCCTGCTCCTTCCCTCCCTCTCTCAAGTATATTTTGAAGAAAGAGTACGAGTGGAATATTCTATGGGAAATCTCCACAGATTTTACTCGTGCCAGTGAAGTTCTGGAATATGTCACTGTGCCTGAAATGTTGCTGGTACTTCTCTATACTCAATACTTTTCACAACCAGCAAGACAAATGCAGAGTGCCATCAGCTAGTCAAGATTTGGTAGTTTTCCTAATTTATCAGTAGCTCAAATGACAAAGCATTTGGGGAAAAAACCATTGACAAAAGAACAGAGTGAGGTTTTGGTGTGCATTTAAGCCTTGTTTTATGTGAAATGACTTTGAATTTAGATCTTAACTTAAAGGCTCTGTGCAGTGTCAATAGGATGCTATAATTTCTTGTAATTTGTGGAGAGAAAAATATAGAAGTCTGTCTGTCAGCATGCCACAAGTAGTGATTTACATTCCAGCACCAGTAAATGGATCTTTTTGAAAGCTGTTGTCTTTTACATTTACCTCAACTTTTCTGTTTTGAAGTTGTTATAAAAGGTGCATGGCAACACCAACACAAATAATGCTCTTCTACTGCTCCTGCCTGCCTTAAGGAACTGGTATTGCTATGGGAAGAAATGCTACTGTGAGCTTCCTTTACCTTAATGTACTCCATAAATTTAATTTTCTAATCTTCTGTCTCCATCCCTGACTGAATATTGGAGCACTACTCTCTGCCTTTATTTTCATTGCTCTTAATTTACACTAAACTTCATCTTACTTGAGCTTTCTTAATTCAAAGATTCTACTCATATCTATGAAAATTCCTCGACTTTACCAAGAATTTTCATCTCCCAATACCTACTGCAGCAACTTATGTAATGGCTAAAGAATCTTGTCTCAATCAGCTAAATGTGTTTTAAACTCTAGCTACACTTCAAGTGAAGGTCCAGTGTTTTTTCTGGTTTGAATAGCTTCATTAAAAAAAAAAAATCTATTACTATGAGATATTTCAGATAGCTGAGATTGCAAAATTCAGTTTTATGGACAAGGCATAAAATGCCAAACTATAGAGAGGTAGATGTCCTAATTCTACCCAGTACCCAGAGATGTCACTGTGGTAAGACATTATGTAGAATTTTAATCCTGCTGCTGCACTATTGGGTGTTTAACTTGCTTAGTGTAAGAACATCAGAATTCCATTTATTTTTTATGATTGGCTTGACAATATGCAGAAGTCCTGGAACACAAATAATCTGATCCTTAATTGCATTTATAATTTAGATATCTTAGGACCACAACTTCAGCAACATTATGTAGATACATCAGAAGCAATTTATTAAAGCTAGTCCTGGTAAAAACAAGAAGGGGAATGAAAGAATTGAACATTAGAGTGAAATGAAAATAGTGCATTGAAGAGGATCTCCCAAAACAGAACCACCATACAACTAGTAGGGATCAAATATTTAATGTCAAAATCAATTAAATATTTGTTTAGGCAGAAAAGCATTTGCGTCTGGAAAGCTAATGCAACTAGGATAACAGTGAATAGGTTTGAAAAATGAAATCTTATGAATTCTGAGACAATTGAAACTGAAATTGAAAAAACTGGAATAACTGTGGTAAAACCAGAGAAATGTTGGCCAGGTAGCTCGAAAGACTGAGCCAATGGGAAAGAAACAAACTTTGTTAAGTGTTCAACTGTGTTAATTAACTCTGTTAATACTGCGTTAAACTGATCGAGACAGTGCTTTAACAGTCAGCTGTGTGCGCCTTGATTTGTATTAAAGCAAAAGCCCTGTGGCTGAGTCAATGGTACAGCTGAAGGTGCTTGAGGTAATTAGTTGAAAATGAAGGTTCTGTCTATAATTATCTCATTGTTTTGAAGGTATACTTTACAACAGGAGGGTAAGTGACCATCTGTTCTGTCAGTGCTCCGATTCTGTACAGCTATTTGACCCTTTGTTGTAGAAAATGCGTTTTATCTCACCCATCTGTTGCACAAATAACTTCACGCGACTTGGTAGGATGAGGGGGCGTCTATCAACGCAAGTAAATTGTGTGTGTAAAGTACGTAATAGGCTCTGAATCGTCCGTGAACAGGGTGGGTTTAGCAAACTTAATTTTTGCTGTAGTGCTAATTTGAGAGCCGAAATTATGTAGGCCAAGTTGTTAAATCTACGGAAAAGGACATCGGGAGGTCACGGACTGCGGGGGCTGGTGCGCCGGGGGCTCGGTGAGCCAGCCTGAGCGGCCCGGAGGGTGTGGCCGGAGCCGTAACTCAGGGCCCGGGGGCTGCGCAGCGCCCGCAGCCGCCTCCCGCCACAGGTGAGGGGCGCCCGCGAGGGGCTCGTGGAGGACAGAGGCACGGAACCGCGGCCGGGCTGTTGCGGACCGGGCAGCGAGCGATAAGGCGCTCGTAGGAGGCTCCGGTTGAGTCACCCTTAAGTAATCGCCAACTGCGCTTCTTTGGGGCGGGCTGGTGCTGGCTACGCGCCGGCTCCTACGGCGGCACGGCCGGACCTTGGGCTCTCCCGAGAACGTCCCGGTTCATCTTCTGCCAGCGCTCCGGACCGCTCTTGTTGCGGGTCCGGCCTCCGGCCACCCCTCCCAGCTGCCCGGCTGCCCGCTCCGGCTCCGCGGCCCCGAGGGAGGGGCCCGGGCGGGACTCGCTGCCGGGAGATCGCTTCGCCAGGACAGACGCTCCAGCCGGTCCGCAGAAAGCCTGGAGAGAAGCGGCAGTGCTCAGACCCGGTAACTGCGGGGACAGCGTCGAGCTCTCGGGCAGAGAATGCGGAGTTGGTTTTGTGTGTGAGTGTGTGCGGGCGTCCCTGTGTCCCCAGCGCTGTCGGGGCACGGGAGCAGGGCGAGCCCTGACCCTGCCCGGGCTGGCCTGCGGGCTGCTAGAAATGCCGTAGCTGTGACAGTGACGACCGAGACGTTGGATTCAAGTGCTTAGGTTTTGTGGGAATTGATCCCATGGAAATCTGTTAAGTAAGTATAGAACACTGGTGTGTACTCGAGATAGCGAGATATTTCTCTGAGTAGAGAGAAAAGAAGCGCTGTGTCCTTTTTTTAAATCTTTGTCTTTTGAAGAGGAGAGGACGCAAAAGCACTCCATCCTGTCCGAATTTGTGATGTCTGAAAGGCGGTTATTAGTTCGAAATAATAATGCTGAAAAAGTTTTTCAGTTAAAGTGGATTGTTCTCTTTTTTTTTTTTTTTTTTTTTTTTTTTTTTTTTTTTCCTTTGTGGGAACAGAGGAGCAGCCGAAATAAATTGCTTCCCTTACCAGAGAAGGAACAAAAGGTTGTGTTTTTGAAGCATTGGCTAAAAAACACTTAGATTTGACTGTAACCTTGGTGAAGTTTTCTGTTTCTGCCAGCAAAATGGAGAGAGAAGGTTTATTTCAAGTCAAGGCTTCATATTGTTCAGGATTACTGAGCTAACTGATTGGGCACTTACATTTCAGAGATAATTTCATGGCCAGATGAAGAAAGCTGTACTTACTATTGAATAATCTTCAATGATCGCTTTTTCTTGGCATTTTTTATAGCTATGAAGGCATTCTACACATGCAAATTCACAAAGAGAAGTATTGGGTTTATCTGTTTCTCTCATCTTGGAAAAAAAAAATTAAAGATAATTTATCCTGGCCCGTGTGTATTCTGTTGTGTGAGGATAATAGTTAAAAATAACATTTTAAACAGACCGATTACAGCACAAGGATGTATGGGGGGAGGGTGGATATTGTGTGGCATATATAAAGAGAGAGAAGGAGAGCATGAACATTGTGATAGCACTTCAAGACCCTTTGGAAGCACTGACCTGACTAATCTTGTGGGGGTGTTTGATGTTTGACAGACTCATGTTTTTTTCTGATAGTAGCTTAAAGCCTTTGAACTGGTGCATATGCTTTCTCAATCTATGTCTCTGTATCATGACAAGCTATAGGTTCTTGAACCTTAATATTCTTCTCAAAGTCCTGTGACATATTTGCTACAGAAGTTACTGCATCAATTTTTTGTTTTCATAACGAAAGCAGAAAATAAAGGTTGCAGAAAGCTGCTTCTAAGCCATTTTGGGGATCAGAAATCCTTTCTTTTTTGTTATAATAGTGAAGAATACTACACTGCTTCTGGGTAGACAACATGAAATCCACATTGAATTTATAATGGCTACAGTTTTGATTGTATTTATTCCTATGATATGTTAACTTTAAAGGTTTTTAAGTTGGGCTTGTTCTTTTCCCCTTGTTCTCTTATTACACACACAAAATTAAAAAAATCTGTGGAAGTTCATCTGCCTTTTTGTCCTGACCTTGACTTTCCTCACCATTAAGGATGTTCCTTTTTTTTTCCCTGTGCACATCTGCATAGTGCATGCAAATATGCCAAGTAATTTAACAGGGACAAGAGAGTAATGAATCTTCCCCTTGTTGAAATTTATTGTTGCTGATTTCAAGAGGGCAGGGGGGAGATGGGTGGGAGAAATTTGTGGGGAGATTTGATGTGGCAAAAGTAGAGTTTTCACAAAAGTTGACTCTGTCTTTTAAATACCTGAAAACACTCAGGTGAATATCTTAAACCATATTCAAGCCCTCTTGGCTTCATAGCATATATAATGGTAAAGATTGGTGGTATGATAACACCAGGTATAAACTCGAGGGATTTTGATCTGAGAATCACCCAAATGCCAGTGTGAGCGAAATATGGGTCTTTTAATGTCCAAAACTGATTTAGATATAACTCTGAGTTTTGAAATAGTTTGAGAGTTTGATTTGAAATTCTTGTTTTTCTGTTTCCTTTTATGAGTTTTCCACTAGCATGAGCATGTACAGCCTTGGATTGTTTGCTATGCCATTCATGCATCTCTGAGGCTGAACTGAAGACTTCACTTTCCCTCACTTCTCTTCCCCCAATATATTGAAACAAAGTAGAGGCCACTGCCATTAGTTGTGTTGTTATGGTTTGGAAGGGGCACTTAATCCTGTACCTGTATCATTTTGAATGAACCATCAGAACACTTCCTCAGACTGTGTGAACATCAGAAAGATTTCACAAGGACAAGCCGAGCCAGAACATTTGGATTTACATCCCGAAGATGACAGAAGCAAAAGGATATTTAGTATGTTGTTTTAGGGAACTGAAAGTTATTTGTTTCAGTGTTCATGGTTCTTTTTTGTTTTGTGCAATGATGTGAAGACAGCAAACCCCAGCTGTTTGGACTTGCCCACCAGATAATGTATTTCAATTTATGTCCAATCTCATACTGTTATCCTAAATGTTAGTTTTAGAGGCCTCTTCATTTCAATTTTCTCACTCTTATTCATAACAAAAATCTAGAACGTGTCAGAAGTTACCTGGAAACCTTTCATGCTTTCTAGTTCTCTGAATTCATGATGTGACTCCTGACAATTCTGTTACCATACAGTCTTCCAAATTACAAACTGAAGAAAGTGCCACTCTGTGTATAAATACAAATTCATTTGCCATTTTTAACATTTTATTGGCACAAGTCCATCTTGTTTGCACCTAGTTAGGAGAAATTTTCATGACTACCCAAGTGTTCTGTTTTGTTAGTTGCTGCATTTTGACAAATAGGAATGTGTACAATTAAATTTCAGTTCCTTTTGAGCCATTGTTACAATTTCTACCATTTCTATTGTTGGTTGCGTGATGGCCGATACTCAAAGCACACTTTCTCTTAGGGAGTGAAATTCTCAGGGTTTCTGTATCTAGTAATGTCATTCTTTGAATCATATACTGAAGTATTTGAGACATTCCAGCATCTTCAGCTGAAGAGACTCCCACTTTCCAGTGTTTATATTCAATACAAGAAAACTGCATGGATAGTTTGGCGGGACTTTCATTACCGAGCTGATTGTTGTAGTTCTCTGTTAACATTTGTGAAGAGGACATAGTACAGCACCACGCAGGCAAGCAGATAAATGTGCAGTGGAAGCTAGCAGATCTGTGTTCTCAGTTTTGTTTGGGTTTTTTTTCCTTTGGGTTGGGTTTTTTATTTGTTTGTGTTTTGTGGGTTTTATTGTTTGGGAGTTTTTGAGGGGTTTTTTAAAGAGGTTTTGCAGGGAGGATTGTTAGAAATATTATCGAAGCTGCACATGCACTTGTGGCTAAGTGTATTGCAAGTTCTTGAATGAAGGTGTTTTTTACTAAGTGTGGAACTCTACCTTGATTCCTCAAAAAGTATTCAGGTATGAATATGAGGAATAGGTATAGAATTTGTAAATCATGTGAGTGTTGCTTAAAAGAAGCAATGATTAGGTCAACTCTGGGAGTTTAGTTTTGATTCTTAAGGGTTTCTTAGGAGTAGGGGTGAAATGGAAAATGCTATACATCAGGGAGTCATTAATTTGTTGAAAACCCTCAGACTGTTGGATTGAAAACCTACTGGGTTGCAGTAAGAATGACCTTGTGATTCGGTTAGGAGAGTGAATTCTCAGCTCTCTTTGTGGATCCTCAAACACGAAATGGTTGACAATTTTATGTCACAGTAAGCCTATTAAACCAAAGCTTTCTATGTTTACATTTATAACAGCTTGGGTTTGATACCTGCTTGCAGGTAATGTCACGTGTTCCATTTCAGCATAGCCTTGGGAACCTTGCAGGAAAGGCTAAGGAAGACTCTCTCACTGGATAACCCGAACTAAAACAGGGGCTGTAGTGTGGAGTTTATATAAACAGAGTTTTGGGGGTGGTTTTTATATAAACCAATAAGAAAGTACAATAATTAAGTACAAACTCTCAGCAGGCCCTGAAAGGAGAACAACAGGATTTGTACAGTATGAACCAGCTAGCTTCCAGTTTTTCAGATTCCCTGAATGGTGTTTCTTGCTTTTCTACAGTGAATACACAAAGTTGAGTTTCAAATGATTGTGTGAATTATAAGAAGCCTTTTTTCCCCGAATTGTTGGAGGTAATTTATATAATTTTGTTCTAATAACAAAGCTGAATTTAAAAGAAACAAGCTCAGTCAGTTTGCTTTAGCCAGAGGAGGTTGCAGGTTTGTAGTAAGCATTTGCATTTTAGATCTTCCTATCTGTGGACCAATTCTGTTGCTTAGAACAGTTATAATGCAAAACTGACTTCACAGCAATCATTGTGAAAATAATTATGTGTTATTTTTAGTACTTGCCAAAAGTAGCAGAAACTGTGTCCTTCAACCACATCATAAATGGAGAGATGATTTAGTATTTCACATTACATCAGTGTAATAATTTAGGACAGAATTTTTGTGAGAATGTGTTTTGGTTTCTTTAGGGTTTTGTATTTTATTTGGATCTGTGTGACAAAAAGTGTCAGTTCTTTGCTAACACCTCAAATCTTTTCTACTCTTTTCATCAAGAGATGTGACCAGAGTCAAACAGATTCTCCCTAGGCAGAAGTGTTATTTCCAGACACTTTTCTCCTATAGTGCCTAGTACCTGTGCTCAGAGGCTTTACATATTGAAGAGTAAAAATAATGAATTACTGAGTATTTATTGTAGGACTTCCAATACAGGAGAATTGGAAAGGTATTTTTTTTTGTTGAGGTCTGAAAACCTTATCCAGCTGGTGAATCTCTGGTGAATGTCAGCAGTGCGGCTGACAGGAAAAAGCAGAATTGTTATGTACTTTGAGATCAGCTTTAGCATTACTGTAAAAGTAGGCCTGTTACGATAACCTCTGGGTAGAAGTAACAGTAGCTTCAGTGCAGAAACATTTTGATGGTAGTTGTGATGGTAAGGCTGGAGAAGGAAGAGGGAGGGCTATAGAGGCACCTCTGTTTTCCTTGCAATACCTGTGCATTCCTCAAAACAGGAGGAATTCTTGTGCAGCTGTAAGCAGCTGACTTCCAGGCCGCTGGGCCTTCAGGGTGCTCATTTTCCAGCATGGAACTTGACCGAGGTCAGAACAGATTCCCCCTGTCCATAACTGTTATTTCCAAAAGCGCTTCTGCTTTCTGAGTTCATATCAATCTCTGCAGCATCTGTGGCTGTTCCAGCTTCTATGGGAAGCACCTGGCTGACTAACACCTAGGTTATATAACACAGGACTGGTTGCCCTTTAGGTCTGGTGGTATGTTTCATAGAGTGGCTTTTGCAGGCTAATACAACATCATAGGATAAGGCAGCTTGCCTTCTGCAATACAACACCATAAACTGAGCATTTTTTGAGGAACAGAACTGTAATTTGTTAATGAGCCTGAAGTTTTTGTCTCACAAAGCTTTTTGCTCACGCTAACAGAAAAACCTGTACAGTACGGCAGACTGCAATTGATTGTACCAGGGACTGACAGCTATGCAAATCTCTGTGTCAACAGCGATTTGAGCCAGCAGGCTGGGCATGCTGAAGAGGAGAATTCCAGTAATCTGCTCCTGCCCTTATCTCTTGGGTAGAGCCGTTTGGTTTACAGCCTGTTAGAAATATGTGACCAGTTATCTTCTAGATTTATTACTTGAGCAAGACTCCTTAGCAACAGGTTTTTCCTCACAGTCTGCCAACTACTGGGTTTAAAAACATAATTCTTCCAAACCAAGCTGTAGTGTCCTTTATTTTTTGACAAAATGTTCTTAAAACTTTGCGTGTTGTCGGGGATTCAAAGTCAATGTCTGAGTCTACAGAGGATGTGAAAAAGCAAAAAAAGAGGAACTCTGTGGATAAAAATGGAAAATTGTTTATGGTCTGCTCTTGCATGTTTGTCCAGACTGGTTGTTTTTTGTTGTGACTTCTAACATGTATAAAGTTATACACGTGTGCTTGATGTGCGTTGGGAGCAGCGTGACTGGGTCTTGAGGTATCTGACTGCCTCAAAGCAAAAGTTGAGTTTCAGATACCTTTTTAGTCATGCTACTTAACTTCCTTTAAGTAAGGGCTTTGATGGTTGATATACAGTAAGAAATCTTGGGTTTGTTTTTCCAGAACCAAAAATGATAGCTGCAGGAAAATTTTCAAGTCTTCCCAGAAACGGCCCAGTGAACCACCAGTTCTCATTAGCTTCTTCCATGGACCTTTTGACCACAAAACCTTCACCAGTTGAGCATCGCTCAAACTCCGTTCAAGGCATCTCTATCCATGGCACTCTCCCCAGGAAGAAGAAGGGGACAGTTCCCTCTAGGTCTTGTGATATGTTTAGCCATGTGGGAACATTGCCTTACACCAGAGCACGGCAGCAGCCACCTTTTGTACAGGATGTTATAGAAGAGTACCCTCCAGAAAACGGAAAGAGCAGTGAACTCCATGCCAGGTATGTTGTAAAACCTTAATTTACATATAGTAGTTGCATAGGGATTATTACATATTCTTCTAGGCCTCTAAAGGCCCACTCACAGGTACAGCTGTTTGCTGTAACTAAGTTAGGTTTTCTCCCTAGTATTCCATTTAGATCTTGATGGAAGACCTAAATAATTTTTCATGACTGTATCTTGCCTCTGCATGTTTAAAAGGTATAATATTGTGTGTACTATTCCCATGGAGAATTTTTTTTTAAGTTACTGAATTGCTTTGATATGATCCTTTGCATTGTTGTAACAGAGCAGTTTTAAACTAGAAGTCATAACTGTTCAAACCTGGTTTTGATTTGTATTCAATGCAATATGGATGGAGGGCTGAGGAAAAGGAGAGTGGTGTTCAGGCTGCCTCAAATCTCGAGCTACGTGTAAGCCTTCTTCATGAAAACTTAGTGGAACCCAATGTACACTGAGCTAATGGCAAATTATCCATATTTATTATTCCTGCCTGACTTCATGGTTCACATATGCATAACTCTTGGGAAAGACTGAAGCTAGCCTTCCTTTTGGGAACTTGTTATCATCACTGATGTTTCATTGCTTATAAAAAGTAATTAATTTTGTAAATATCCTTTTTTGTTGTTTTGATATTGAGTTCTTTAAAATGGGAAAAAAATTACCAACTAACACAAGAAAAATTCAGTGCAATGCAGTGGATCAGTTAAAGACATAGAAATGAGAGAATGTTTGGTTGCTTAGCTGATGGAGTTAAAATCTGACAGAAGATATACAAATCGTAAGTTCTGAATTAGGATTTACAACCTTGATGCGTCCATCACTGCAATTTTTTGTGAGTGAAGAAGAGTTCTAATTGGATAAGATTGAGTGTGTAGGGTTGTTTTCTTAGGCTTTTTGCTTGTGCTTTATGGAATCAAGCTTTGTTTTCACCTAAAAAGACTTTCTTCTCTATACCCCATTCATTTTAAAAGAAGAAAGGACCTAAGCGGGTTTAGTACTCCTGTGTCACTGATCTCTGAGATGTACCTGCTTACATGAACTGGCTTTTAAACGTCATTTGCTTCTTTTATTTACATACTTTTAGAGAATGCCAGCAGCCTGGGGTGTTGCCATGAAAAGAATATGGTGATACACACTGAAGTTATATTTTATATCTTCATTTTCAAGAGCAGTTACTAAACCTGATTTTCTTGAGAGACCAAATCCTACTGATAACTTGTCTTATGAATATAACCTTGCCTTATAAAGAACACTTCAGTGTACAACCAGTAAGGGTACAAACAGAATGCTTGAGAAGAAAATGTCAGGAAGATCTGCCTTGTCAGAATTAAAACATAATGCTTTTGAATTAGAGATTCAAAGGATGTTGTTAGTGCAGCCTGTGAATAGATTTTGTGTCTATTGAGTCATAGCACCAAATGCTGTTCCTGTTTGATCATTCAATTACTTTGCTAAAACACACTCTGAATACTATGGCAACAACTTCTAAGAATTGGTTTCTTTAATTTTTACAATGAATCATTGTATGTTCTGCTCCATGACCTGACTGCACAGTTGTGTTAGAGCAGAAGACAATACCAACTTGGCAGTCAGCAAATATATCACTTCTTGAATCTTCTGGCAATGACACTGCACTTTTCATTAGTTTACTTCAAAGAAAATTGAGAGAGAGAGTCTGATTTTCCTTTGGTAAGCAGTTTGCCATATGTGCTAAGGTATGCATTCTAATGCTTACACTTCTATTGAAATTATCTGGGCCTAGTAGTATAGGGGAGTCCATGTTTCCTTATTAGTGGTTGTTTTTTTTAAAGCCCTTTTACTTCAGTGTAGGAATTTGTGAAATAGTGTAACATTGCAGGAATATTCTTCATTCAGGAGAGTATCAGTCTTTCATTGCTATAATGCTGCTTACAAAAACTGAACATGTGGGTACACATTTTAATGAAACATTTTCATGATGCACTGTTCAGACCAAGTGCTGTGTTTGATGCCAGTGGGCCACAACTAAGTCATTAGGATTGCAATGCTCATGTGCACATTTGAACTGTGGCTCAGTCATGTCATTGTTTGATTAATTCTAACTTAAAAAATATAACTATGACATTTTAGTAATTCAAAGTGAGTAATAGTCTCTATAATATATAAATACACATCACGTGAATAGGCAAACAATAATGAACTGTGTCATTCCCTAGTGGAATTCTTCTGATTTTGAAATTTTTCTGATAACTTGGAGAAATTATATTGTCAGTTCCCAATGCAGTAAGAATGTGTTGTCTTCTTGGTTTGTGAATGTACATCTCTGCTAGTTAATCAGTTCAAGGGGAAAAAAGTTTTCTTTCTTGAGAAAGCTGACATCTGAGTTTTAGAGTCTCTTGGAAATAATTAAATGGCCAGAATTAGAATCAGCTGAGCTCTTGAAAGGTAGTTTTATTAGCTAAGAAAGAATTCACTCTTGAAAGTGAAGAACTTCAGTTTTAAAAGAATTCTCATTTTAGCATGTAAAACTAAAGCTGCTTGTGTGTAATGTTCATTATTATCAGACATAGATAATTAAACCTAAAAAAAGCTTAATTGTAATTTCCCTTTGACGTGGTCCATGGGTTATCTTTATTTATTTAGCTCTGCCTTGTATTATGATACCTTTATTTAAAGGAAAATTGTTCAAATTCCCATCTGTTGCTAGAACCAGTAGCACTTTTTTTTGGCCTGTGTCTTGTGGCTGCCATCAGTAAACCGGGAATTTCCACTGCACTTGGATGATTGTGGTCCTTCATGAGTGACCTTCATGAGTCTGCAATTGAGCAGACTTGTGGCAGTTTTGTACTTTTTCATTAATGCAGCCAAATGTACCTCAAATAAACAGGACCTAAAAGCAATGTAGAATTTCATTATCACAGTAAGTTTGAATGTGGTGATAAGGACAGCTGTCA
>WAAE01029910.1:0-18723 GCA_013400495.1 Nicator chloris | reverse complement strand
TTCTATTAAAAATTCCTCAATACGGCCCCTCTTGTTAGGTTCCTGATACAGGAAATTGGCAGATGACTTTTTGATAGAAGGAGCTGGATTTCCTTTGCTAGAAATAGAATGAACTTGTATTAGCATTAATAGATCTTCTTCTCATGGAAAAACCCATCATAATTAGTGGACATTATTTATCATCATCAGAATTTTGACCAACAGATCCTAATCACTCCTTTCCTCAATTATGCACAGAAAGAACAGATGTATGTTGAAGTGTTGAATGCAGGAGACCACTTTATGCCTGGTAGAAGATATAGAGTGCCTGTGGCATATTTAGACAATTAATTTTACTTTTCCTCATACTTATAATAAGAAAAAAATTGTGCCCATTTTGCTTTTTAAATTACAGCAGTGTAAAGGCATAGTTTTTCAAAGAAATTGAAGAGTTACTCTTAAGGGTGCAGAAACTCTGGGGCAAAATATCTTATCTATTCCCTTTATTTGTATTTTCTTTCTCTTCCTCCACATCTCCCATATTCCAAATTCTTTTCTGACACTGGATATATTTCTCATCATATATTTATTATGTGAGATTACCTGCTCTCTGCTCAGTCTATTTCAGCTATATCCAGCTGGCAAGAGATGTAGAAGAGGTGCAGATGAGGACTACACAGCTCCCAGGCCTGGGACACTTCTGTACCAGCGTCACCTGAGGTAAATCGGAGTCGGCACACTGGACATGACACCCATTAATGCCATTTTCTCTTTCTGTTATCCCACTTTCTGGGGCTATTACACAAAGATGATATTCCTCACTGCTAAAGAAAGCCAGACTCCCTGAACTGCTGGAGTTGAAAGGGACCTCTGGGTCATCTTGTCCAAAATCCTGGATTGGATCCCAACTTCTCAATGCTTTAATGCAAAAACCAAGAGAGAGAAAGAAAAAAAATCCACCACCTTATTGGGATGAAAGGTCTGTTTGTTACACGTTATATAAAATTATGAAAGAGAAGATATTTATTCATCCCTCCTATCTCACATAACTTCCTTTATTCTTTATCCTCTACAGTGCAGACAGCTGTGTGGAAAGTCAGCTGGGCGAAGGAAATGGGGTCAGCTTCATAGATTATTCCTATTACCTGTTAAATCCTCACTTATCCCTTCAGTCACAGGGGCATACTGAATGCAATAAAATGAGTAAGAAGGGTGCAAAGTTCATAGATATGTTTATATATGTTTTCATGGCCAATTAGAACTTCCCCATTAATGAAGAAGTTCATGATTATGTTATAAAGTTTGGGGTGCCTAACTGCCTTCTAGACTAAACACTGAGTTCTAGAAGAAGTTTATAATGTACTAAATGTGTCTATTATTAAAATCAGTGAGTATAACCTTTTTTTAAACTAAGGGACATGGGTGTCAAAAAGCTCTCTTCTCACCCTTCATGTCATACTGCCAGTTTGCAGAAGGCTTAGTTACATCAGGTACTTTGACCTCCAACTCTTTTACTAAGGATTTTATACCAGATGGTTAGATAATATGCTTTACATGCACTGCCTCATGTATTCCTCCCTATTTTAGCAGCTTATTATGAGCTTGTGGTTCTTTTAATCCCAGTATTCTTTTTATGTATATATTGTCTTGGATTATCAATTCATGTCATTTATTGCCAGTATTTTTATTTTCAACAAAATTGTTTCCATCCTTCACAGAAATATGTACACAGAGATTTTCTGCTACGTAGCACAAGCTAGGAAAAACAAATGGACATACTTTATTTCAAAAAGTACAAAAGAATGACATAATTCAGAGATAATTTCCTTAGTGTCTTTGCATTCTGATGTGCAATTGCTTGAATCTTGCTTGATTAGCGAAAAAAAGATTAAATATGCATCAAAGTTGAAACACGATGGAAGTTTGTATTTATGGTGTCACCACCTCATCTTACTCCATAGAGGAATATTACGTCAGAAATTATTTGGATGCAATAACATTTAATGCCCATGTGCTTGTTCTAATCAATTCATTAATTCCTTTGCACTCAGTTTTGGCAGTGATATTGTTTTAGAGCACAAAGTCTGTATTTTCATTTAATTTCCTGTAGGCTTTTTCTTTTGGCTCATTTATCTTTCCTTATCCCTTGAAATCATCTATAGTAATTCAGTTCACTGTAGCTAGACCTTTTGACAAAGACAGAAATAATCATTTCCAGGCACTGCTGATTCCAAAGTCAGCTAACAACTAACTCATGATTCTGATCATTTTATGTTTTTTAGGTTAATGGAGACTTTTGGACAGCATTTCTTTCTCCTTTGTCCTGTCAAGCAGTTCATCCATTCTTTTTCCTTTCTACTGAACCACAGTTTTAGTGGTACAAAACCAAATCACACAGAGATATAACAAAATAAAATTTTGGGTTGTTATTCCCAGTCCTAGTTAACGTCTCTCGAAATATTTCCTTCTGTAATACAGTAGTGTCACAAATTATTTCAATATGGAAAATTTGTTATTTAAAACCTTTTAAAATGTAAGACAAACTCATGTAAATACAATATTTATTATACTTAAGCTTAAACAGGCAAATGGTTCTTAAAAGTTATATTGTTTTTACAGTTAGGTTAGGGTATTTAATGTGATTTGAGTAATTAATTTTTTTCTGCTGAAGACAGTGTCCATGAAAATTTCCCAACTGACAGGTGACAACCATTTCTTGACGTAGAGGGCAGCCTCTCTGCCCCTTCTGCCTTGCCTGTCCTTTCTGAGCAGCCCACAGCCATTGAAAGCCACACTCCAGTCATGGGATTCATCCCACCAACTCTCAGTAATGGTAACTATCTTCAAGGTGTACTTCAAAATTAAAATAGCAAAGTATAGTTTCAAACATTAAATGCAAACAAAATGCTTTTTTCTGACTTTGACCATTCAAAATTTGTATGAAATCAATAGTATAATTTTGGCCTGATAATTACTACCAGTTGTAAAGCTAAGAATGAAATAAAGCCATAAGATCTTTTTTTGTCTTTGGTCTGATACTTGTGGACACCATTCTGTGCTGTGCATTTCTCCAATACTTTCTCTGTGTTTCAACAAGGATGAATTACTTGTCCTCATCTTCAAGGAGCCTCTTGGACAATCAAAATCCCATTTCCATTCAGTGTTAAGGAACTGACTTCTGTCAGCAAAGGGCCATATTGTCTTCCCAGTCTTTAAATGTTTTATTCCTTCCTTTTTATTTCCTAGTACTTGGTAGAAATTCACTAAACATGCTGCTGAAATACCAAGTCACTGCCATACAGATTCCTTCTGCCAGCTTTAACCCCCTCACCTAGCTGTATCCACACAGTTTTGAGCATGTGTTTATCTGTAGGCCACCTGGTACAGTCCCTGTCTTTTTTCCTTTGCTTGGGCAATACAGAAGAGAATAAAGTGCAAATCCCTGTAGGATTTGTAAAGGCAAAATGAAAGGAACTATAACTACGTTCCAGCAGCCTATTCTTACTTCTTGAGGCATTTTGAAGTCTCAGATACATTGCTTAATGAAGCTGGTGTGTCCATAAATTTTCTCTGGATTTCTTTAGGATTTTCCCTGATGCATTAGAAAGAAATGGGCATGGATTGACTACAACCAAGTGTTCATTAATTTTTTTTTAATTCTTTTTGTCTGTTGGACACTGTAAACGATTTGTAACATGAAGGTTAAAATTTTGTAACAAAACAATTTGAAAGGGCTACTTGCTGAACTATGAGATTGTGCAGCCAGGGAAACAAATTATATTCTAGTCCACATCCTCCTGTAAAATAGATGTCATTTAGGAGAAGCCCTTAAAAAGAGATTTCTTAATTGGAAAAACATCCTTTTCAGTCACAAGTGGCTGAGCTGAAGTGTGTCCTCAGAATATCAATATGAGCTGAACCTATTAAAATGTCATGGTTAACCTTTTTAAAAAACCTAATTTAATTAGAAAAATAATAATTAGAGTATTCTTGACACTTAGAAACACCTGCCTCAAATGAACAACATGTAAACTCTCAATTTCAATGGGCAACATTACTGGAAAAGCAGCATATGAACAATGAGATTGAGTTAGCAAATACTATGATTAACTTACTGGGTTTGCTGTTGGAAGAATTTGCTGGACCATGCCGGAGGGCAGGCACAATTTACTTCCTGATCACACCTAGTAACATGTTTTTGCACATGTAGCAGCTCTTATGCATAATATTGAAAAAAAAAAAAAATTCAGACCAATCAGTATTCCTACACAGTGTAAATTTCCTTGTTTTTTCTCAAATCATGAGAGCAGGGACCCCATTAACTGAAGGAAAGTGGCAGCATGGCACCCTTCAGGGTGTTTTTTTATTAAACCTGCATGAGTTAGAGCCTTGCACTACCTAGCATTTTGCAGGTACATTTTCAGCCAGACAAAAATAATTATATCTCATGTCAGACATGGAGACAGGCTTCCTTTTAGTGCAGGGCATGCTGGACTAAAAGCAGTCCTAGTAAATGGAACTGGATTACCTGAGGCAAGCTGTAGCCCTAGGATAAAACTGTGCTGGCATCCTAACACGAGAGATATTTGGAGGTCAGCTCATGAAATATCTTGGAAAGCTTGTTCGATGGCTTCCATACTTGGAAATAAATATCCAAAATAACCTCCCACCAGATGTGGCACTGGAGAATCACAGTTCTTCAAACAACAGAGGAGTCTTGCAACAGAACCGTTAGGACCAACAATTTTAGGAAGACACTTAAATGCTTTGGAAAACAATTCTATTTAAAGGCTTGTGGGATCACCAGATTCAGTCTGCGTGGGATGGTGCAGGCTTCAGTAGTTGTTAATTTACTTGAAAAGTCTCCGTTGACAACATTCATGTCCTTTTAATTGGATTGATGCTATGTTCTGGAGTTCTCCTGACTGGATGTCATGCATCTAATCATGGGGCCCTTTTCAGTAATGACTCTTTTGGCTTCCCATATTCCCTGACAGAGGACCAGGCCTTTATTGTGTTCTTCATACTCATGGGAAAATAAATCACACTCAACCCTTTTTCCCCACAAATCCCATTTTCCAGTTCAAATGTTTCATGGGATTTCACCAGGAGGGGAGTTACTGAAAGAACCAGCAAATTTACATTGCAGAGATTTGGATCCTGGTCTAAAACCCTATGAAAACATCCACACCAGCTCTGCTGTGGAGGACCATGTCACTCATTCCATTATAAAACAAGGAAGGAAGGAAGGGCATAGGATGGGTTGGACTAATCTAAGTATGGCAGAGCTAAGGGTTTTTCTCCACCTATATGTCACTGACCTTCCTTCATCCAACACGGCTGGTAGAGGAATTTCTTCACTGTATTTCTGCGTACTGTAAAATCTCACAGACATTGCCTGTTGCCTGTTCTTGTGAACCACCTCCTTCCTGTTCTTTCTCACTTCAGCAGGCTTCAGACAACTACAAAATGCTGGCACCAGATGGGTTAAAAAATAAAATGCAATCAGACTTTTATAACTCTACACAGAGACACATACTGTACATTTCGTCTTCGGGTAGAGAAAGATTAATAAAAAGGACTAATAGAAAAGATATGCTAACCTAGAGCTTTGAGAGTGCACTCAGGCATCCCTGAAGTTGAGATTTCAGGAAGTAAATGACTCAAATCAAGCTATGGAGACATGTCAGGAAATCATAGCTCTTTTAAGGCATGATTGCATACTCATCTCTGTAACAATTGCTACAGATTGTGACTAATTTTGCAGCTATCTTTGTACTGATTTATAAGTGTTATATGAAAGAAATTGGAGTAAAAGAGTCTTTTAATTCTAGCCTCCACTTACATGGCAAAACAAGGTGCTCAGGACTGCCTGCTATTTCCTTCAATTCCTATGCCTTTTGGGAAAACCTTGAATAGCAGTGCCGCCTATTTCCCTGGTTCACACTGTGACTTTTTGAACAGGTCACTTTTGTAGCTCAGTGGCCATTTACAACCTGTCCAGGTGTACAGGCACGACCCTGACACCTCTGCTCTCTGCTGGCCTCCCAGCATAAGAAGCTGTGCCAGCAGGGGCTCCTTCACCCCGCCAGCTTGTGGGAGCAGCGGTTCCTCATTTGATCAAGCTGGGTAGAACCAAGGGTTCACCAGTGAAACTGACTGGCTTTTGTCCCTGTTGTTGCATATCTGAAGTAGCCTACAGCAAATATCAGCAGCTCTGTGCTGTTAATTTCTCCACTCACTTTTGCTCCAGATTCTTCATAAAATCGTGGAATGGCTTGGGTTGGAAGAAAAATTAAAGATCGTCTAGTTCCTCCACTATAGTCTCCACCATAGTCAAGAATGTCACCCACTAGACCATGTTGCTCTGTCCTGAAATTCATTTTATAATGCCATTTTTTAATATCCTGACTTATAAAGCAGACTCTGATCACACTCATATATATCTTTAGTGTTTCATAATCTTAATTCTGTTGCCTTGACAGCCGTTGCTATATCTAACCCTAGTCCAGGCTGGATCTCATCACTGAGTAGTATGAAATGGTTGTGTAAAACACAGGCATATTAGAATCTTCCAAAATCACCCACTACCCAACATTGAAAAGAAAATGCAATTTCAAAATATGACCTTTGCTAGAGGATACCTGTGCTAGGGATGACTGAAGGGGAGGAGCAAATTTGGAAAGGAACAAAGAGAACAGCAGAGTTGAAAGGTGGGAAGGGAACACGTGGAGATGCAGCACACCTTTAACATCAAAATAACCCATGTAGCTGATCTTGCAGCCAAAACCTGACTGCTCTAGAGCACTGCACATTCCAAGGCAGTAGCTGCAGCTAGGGCAGCTCTCATATCAGTGCCCATTGCTGTAGCTCAGTGAAGATTTTTAGAATAATTTCCTCTGTCTTCCCACAGCTGAGCTGCCGTTGCTGGTTATCACGCTCCTGCTGTCTGGGTGCTGGGATATGTGGTAAGACTGCTAAATAGTTTTTTCAAACAAGGGCAAAGCTAGACAAATGTCATTATTAACCATAAACTGGCATAGTAGAGTGATATGAACTACACATCAATTCAAGACAGATGAACTGTCTTAGAGCAGATAAATGCATCAATGCCCCCTCAGTGTACAAACATAGCCTGAGAGGAGGAACAATTTCTCAGGTGCTTCTGCTTAAAGAGCTTCTCTAAGCAGCACTATATTGAACAACTCTACAGTAACTACCACATTGTTAGTTATATCTGAATCAGTTTTATAGTAGGTAGTTCAGGTTCTTATAGCAGAGAGCTCAACAAAGGATTTAAAACCCACCCATGAAATCAGAGTACTTGCATGATTAGCAATATTGCTAGCATTTCCCAAAGCCATTAATTAAAAGCTGTTTTGGTTATGTCTGTGCTATAATACAGTCACAGAAGCAATGGCAGACCTTGCATCAGCCATATGCAACCGTCCTTGTGCGAATATGTACTGGTTAAATCCTACATCTCTGCCTTGATGGATTATAAACACTAGGATTATATTCCCTTAAACAGCTGTGCAATTTTATACGTTTATGCCTCTGCTTCAGACTACAGAATTCTATACAATATTGTTAAGTGACCAGTCTTAACTTATTGGGACAAAATAAGGCTTCCAAAATTCATGAGCTGCTTCTGCCCTGCTCAACACTTGACAACTGGGCACCAATGTAATAAATTTTCCCCATTTTCCTAGCATCTGAAAATATCAGCCTGTTGGGGGTTGAAATTTCTTTTTCTTTCCTTTTTCTTTACTTGTTACCAGTGGAATTTTTTTTCCCATTGTGTTGCTAAGAAGCACTGAATGGCTGGGTGCTTGACAGGGTGAGGAGTGGAAACTCGCTCACACTTAATGAGAGCCTTCCAACAGTGATGGTGTAGCTGCTGCTTGGGAAAAAGGCCTCACTGCTGTTGCAGAAGTCCCAGGTCAGTCCTGTTTCTTCTGGTGCGGGTGGTCCACACGCCCTGCCTGCCAAGACCTCCCGCATCTTCATCCTCAGCTCCGGAGTTTCTGATCCATCTCTTCCATCCCTTCCCGTCTGGGACAAAGCCGCCACTCCCGTGTGGCCCCTGAGCCACAGCGCCCCCTGCAGCCCCGGGGGGATCATCGCGCCCGCCCTGCCCGCCGGGAGCCACCAGCGCCCCTGCTGGCTGTGCCCGGAACTGCACCAAAGGGGAAAGCGCCTGCAGCCAGGGAAGCTGTTACCGCGTTCCTGGTTCTGTTTGTTATTAATGCTGTAGTTGTTGTTTTGCTTGTTGTGGTATACATACTAGTAAAGAATTGTTATTCCTATCCCATACCTTTGCCTGAGAGCCCCCTTAATTTTCAAAATTACAATAACTCGGAGAGAAGGGGGTTGAATTGTCCATTCCAAGGGCGGCCCTGCCCTCCCTAGCAGATACCTGTCTTTCAAACCAAGACACAGCCCTCAAAAGGTTTCTAGTTCCGTGGGAAAGTTAATCCCACAGACTTCATAATTTTCAATGCTAAAATGGGGATGCAGCAACTTGCTTCTCTGTCCATGGTCCTCTACCATAAGAATACAAAAGTCTTCTACCAAATGTATCTATGAAAACTTACTTTTCTTCTTTTGGTTTCTGAAATTCACCTTCTTCTCTCTGTATGCCTCTTTGGGCGAGTTGCAAAATACAGCTGTGGAAAACAGTATCCTTAGTTCTTCCTAAGGTTTTTTCTTAGATTGTGGTACTATCATAATCTCTATTTCCAGATATCATGGACTCTCTGGGGATTGCAATATTGTCAAGTCTGTCTCAGTACTTTATTCAGTAAACAGGATAAAAGGTATTCACTGTCCACTCATTTATCAATCTTTGAATCTCTTACTTCTGGTTTTTCGTGCAGATACTCCATGATATTAATACTACAGAAGACAGATTTAGTAGAAAACGTACTGAATGCTCCCCACACAACTTGTTTCAGCAATAGCAGTTCTTGTTGTCCCAGTTACACATATGATTAAACTCCTTTGTTCACCTGATGCCTCTGTGCAGCTGTTCCCTCTCCATCTGATGTTGTTTCCCTAATGCTCTCAAGACTATACTTTCATCTTTCATTATTGCAAAGTTCAAGGCTTCAAAAGCCTTGTAGGTCACTTGAACACCTTGTGCCATTGCCTGCATATGGATAAAGGATACTGGCAAATTACCAGGATAAAAAATGTAGTTGTGAGAGTATGGTACATAGCCTAAAGCAAGATGCAACATGACATTATTCATAAAGGAAAGATCTATTTTACTTGGAGATAATGTCTCTTGTGCTTCTGCCTTGGAGATAGCTCACATTACTTTTGCCAACATTTGCTTTGTTTAGTGGCGTTGATATTCCGTACTCCTGGGATTATGAAGATTTGGACATTGAATGCTGCTCTGAACAAAACACTATTCACAGAAGTTCTGATGTACAAGCATGAGGTTCATGAGCACCTCATGCAGTTATTTACACTGTACACTCATTCAGACAGAAAACAGGTTTTTGAACAGGCATATCCTGAAACAGGATATATTTCTTTCTTACAAGAGTGTCAGATAGCCAGCTGCTGGGTGAGTGATTTCTTTTAAAGCATGTGTATCAGATGTGGAGAATGCTATTGCAAGCATCTTGTTTTCCTTGCCTAGTCATGGAAATACAGCTGTAGCAAATGTTGACAAGAACACAAAACCCCACTGCTTGGAAAGGAAATATAAAACTGGCATCAGTGAATTTGTAGAAGTAGCATAGACCTACAAAACTACTATAACTGCTGCTTTGGCATCACATTGGATATTACTAATATCCAATGGCAGCAGTACGGAGGAGCCCAAGGAAAGGACTAGACCCTACCATCATGGAAGTAGTGAAAAGAAGCAACTATTACTTAATTTCAACCTTTGTGAAAAGTAAAGATGACAGTGGAAACAGTAAATGCTGTCCACAGAAATAACATTTGCAATGACAGGGTGTTTTTTAAACAGATCTAAGAGAGGCATGTGGATTCCTTTATAAAAAGAACCAAATCCAAACCATCTTTTTAAAAATCTATTTCATAGAAAATATATGAATACCTGCTTGTACAATGGGTTGGGTTTTTTCTATATTGTGAGTGATAGACAAGATATTTTATCTGCTTGTTATGTGATTTCCTACTCCAACCTACTTTTAAAATTAGCTAACATAACAAGCTCCAGGATAAGTACTTGAACACAAGGGTTTCTTTTTGCAGCTGAAGACTAATTTATAACAATACATATAGAATCTGCACCAGCTCACACTACAGGGCCCGGGAAAATAGCATCTTCCAGAAATGATAGCACAGTGCAGCTCTCAATATCTGGTAAATTTCATTGTGATTTTAAGTGGGAAATTCCCCATAGCTTTCTGAAAGAGTACATATAATGAATACAACACATTATTTATATAAAAATTTATTCTGCTCTTAGACAACATGGGTTTCAAAATTAGATTTTCCTATATAACTTCTTTCCTTCATTGGTAATCAGAGAGTATCACAGCCATTCCCTTCAATTTATTTAGCACAATGGCGGAGGAGGAAAGTTCTACTATGGAGTAATCTCTGCTTCACAGGATCAGTTAGGGAAATTCATTCAAGGGAAAGAAAGAAAGAAAAAGGGATTATGCCATATGCACATAAATTAGAGATAAGAGAAATACTACTTACACTTGGGAATTTGCTAAACAGATATGGAACCCAATGTCTTTTTTTTTTAGATGTAAGCTAGGTTACGTGCCACTGAAAGAACCTTCCTGATTCATTAAGTCGCCAAGATTTATACAATACAATTTTATTTACCACATTATTCATCTTGGGACCCATACAGTTTAACACCTTCATCAATGACATAATGCATCAAAAGAAACATGACCAGCAGGTAAAAGGAGGTGACTCTCTCCCTTTACTTTACTCTGGTGAGACCCCTCCTGGAGTTCTGAATCCAACTCGGACTCCAGAACAGGAAACATGTGGACATGTTGGAGTAGGTGTGGTGAAGGGCCACAAAAATGATCAGAGGACTGAACCACCTTTCCTTTGACAACAGGCTGAGAGAGTTGGGGTTGTTCAGCCTGAAGAAGAAAAGACTCTGGGAACACCTGTGGCCTTCTGTACATAGCAGTGTGCTTATAAGAAAGATGGGGACAGGTTTGTTTTTAGTAGAGCCTGTTGGCATAGGGCAAGGGATAATGGTTTTAAACTAGAAGAGTGTAGATTCAGAAAAAACATTTTTATGATGAGGGTGATAAAACACTTGACCTAGTTGTCCAGTAAGATGGTGGATGCCCCATTCCTGGAAACATTCAAGGTCAGGTTGGACAGGGCTGTGAGTAATCTCACCTAGTTGGAGATGTCCCTACTCACTGTAACGCTTCCAACCCAACCCATTCTATGATTCTGTGGTTATGAATCCTTTTCTTTGCAGTCAAAGGTGAGAAGATAGCTGCTTCAGGTACCAAAATCAACTGACCTGTGGTTCCATGGAGCTCAGCTGCCATATGCAACATTAGCAGAGTCATCCCAACCCACATTATGCTGTCAATGGTACCTCAGCTTCTGCTTATGTAAATAGTCTGCTTACAGAAGCTCCTTTCAATAGCTCAGTAATGACCTTTTAAGTTCAGAACTAATTCCATAACTTTTCTACAAAGCACTTTAACACACATAACACAGATACTCTACTAACTTCAGAAGGACCTGAGCACATGTTTTTATGTCTCCTGAGCTGTGTTCAGCCCTCCTGCTTTGATCACATGAAGTCCAGAGAATGTGGCTCAGGGTTGTTAGCAGTGTGAAACCTCCAAAGGCAGAGTATGGCACAACAATGATAGTGAGTCCAACTGGTGTCACTTGTTTGTCTGAGGAAGTCTCAGTTGTGAGATACTGCAATGAGATCTGAGCCACCAGACTCTGTGTCCCTGGAGAGGTAGCTCAGCAGAGATAAGTCTTGTCCAAGATGGTGAGTGTGGTATGCTTCACTGTTCCTAATATAGGCAGTACAGAAGTTTAAAATCATCAGCATTTCTGGTTCACTCATTTGGTCATGCAATGTATTTGATTAAAGTTCATATTTTAAACTAGACTGCAGGTCTACTGAAATTCTACAGAATTTTTTTTTTCCCCTAGGTAGCAATTAAGAATTAGTGACTGGAACCTACCTGTTACATGCTTTATGATGTTTTTCTGGTGTGTGTCTCTGAACTAATATTGCAGTGGTTTCTTATTACACATTGATTTGCTCTGTTGCCAAGTGTCCTATGAAAGGTACATGAATAGGCTACAGCAGATAAAAAATATATTTTTAAATTTCCAGAGCAGGTGTAGAAGTTTAACAGAGTAATGTATTGTATAGTAGGCATGGGTTTTCTTAAAAAGGAAATACCCTAATATTTTTTATCTATTTAAATGGCCCTGCAAATTTTGTTCAAGTTACAACAAAAGTTTCAGAAGGAAAAGTGATCCTCCATGGATGTTTGCGCTACAAAAATAATCATGATCTTCACATTATGTATAGCAAGTTATTAATCTGATTCATTTGATTAATCTGATTCAAATTAATAGATCTGACTGTTAAATGTGGTGGTCCCTGGATCATCCGCAGGGGACAATTCACTCCCTTGGAGAGGGTGCAGCCCCTGGGCTGCCTCAGTTCGCAGTGGCTCTCCTTTGGGCAGTCGCTTTGCGAGATTTCCTTATAGCTCAAGATAAGCAAAAGTACTTCAACCCATGGGCTTTTGCAGCTCTGTGTTAATGTTTCATACCCTAACGGTTATTTCCCTTGTTCCTGGTTTTCCCTTTCCCTGGTTGGCCAGTTTTGGATCCTTCCCCTGATTGGTCCCTTTCCAAATCCCTTTCCCCATTGGCCAAGTTGTGAAACCCCGCCCCTGGCTACCCTATACAATCCCTCGCCCCTGGGACCACAGGGCTTTTTCTCCTTCGGACTTTGTGGAATAAAGAAGCTCTCCTTGAGATTGGAAAGACCCTGTCTCACTGTTTTCACTCCTGCGCTGCGCGGCTCTGCTGCTCAGGCAGCCTCACAAAGAGTATATCACTCTGCACTTGGGAGTGCACCAAGAGCAAATCACTCTGCACCTGAGAGTGCACCAAAGCTAATCACCTGAGAGTGCCTGTACCCCTGTTGAACTGGGTGTCTTTTTGAAGATGCTTGTAGTGAGGAAGGTCGCGGCACATTCACCACTGGACCAGATCGCCACAATTAACCATACTTCTCTGATGGGATGAAAGTCAGGCAAAGAACTATGACCTCAGAGAGTTAAGATGAAGACACTTGTTCATCTTCCACATAAGAAGTCCAACTGTTCTGTACCATGAGATGTGCATTAGCCTAAGCATCACTCAGGTAACCATCACTGCATGCACACAAGGGACTTACCATTCCCTGTATCAGCTATTATTTCTGAGCAAGCTGTTGATTTAATACTTCATGAAGAAGGCAAGACTAATATTCAGTAACTGTGATGTAAATTAGCTGAATCTTTCTGAAAGTCTAATGATTGCAGAATCTCTTTTGTTTTATTCAAGCAATTGTCAATAACCTGGCTGCATAACAAAGCTGGGGTTTCAGTCTATTTGTGAGTGTCAGCTGGATAAGGTTGCAGGAACAAGCAGAACTGATCCATCTAAATAATTGTGTCAGGGTCCTTCCTTGAGTGTTTATCTGAATGTGGATTTTGCACTATAAGTTAGTACACTTAATAAAACTGTCAACAGCAGTAATACATGAAGACTCCTTTACTTGTTTGCAACACCTTGTTTTCAGCTGTATTTGTCAAGGTTCAGGTGCCTGCTGGCACGCAAATATGCAAAATTCCAGAAGACACGGGTCCCATCCACAGCAATAATCCACAGGCAGCAGTATGACTACACATGTAAAATATTCCATCTATTTTGTACAAGTGAAAGAGTCATTGAGCACAGAAATGTGCATAGGCTTAGCACTTTCTTGAGATCACATCACTCTGAGCTGTGTCATTCTCTGTATCACTCTGCCAGTGGCCTGGGAACTGCCACCCTCCTGATGCAGGTCAGGATGCACCGCTGCAAATTTTGTTTAGGAAAAAAGTGCAAAACATACACATTTCCATATAATTAGCTGTTTTCAACCATCTGCTAATAAACATTTTGAAGAACTGATTCTCAAATTCTGTCAGTACTTCATCAAGATGCTTGATTAAAATAAAAAAATCATTATGTTCCTGCAAATAGCACCCTTTCGTTTCCCTTTTTTTGCAGTTACTTAACTCTTGCTTCTTTTTCTTGTAGCAAATGCAACACAAGATAGTGTATGAGGGCTGGGGGATTTACACAGAAAATATTTCCTTTTCACAGAACAAATCAAGGGCAGACATTTCACTCTTTTACTGGTACACAGAAATCACCCTGCCAGTCCTGCAATATGTTGTGTTGTTCAGGAAGGTAGGATGTGGGTAGCACGTATGCAGGAGAAAGAGGACAAACAGCATCTGAGGCATAAAGAGGTAGAGGGGCTTTAAGCAGAAGGAACACAAGAATTTGCACTTTCTAGAATAAATTAAGGCCTACACATATCTTATCTAGCCTTGGAATTTGCACGGTTCAGGCATACAGCAGTTTGATGGGTCGGGTTCTTTGTGCAGCTGTGTCACCTGTCAGGAATGGAGTGCCATAGCAGAGACATCTTTGTTGTAGAGCGGGAAGGTACCGTGTGACCCCTGAAAGGCATCGATGCTGATTTGGACTATTCCTCTGGATAAAGAAAGGATAAATCACATACAGAAGCAAAAATACATGTCAGTCTGAGACAACTCGTCTGGTCACTGGGATGTGCTAACATCAATGGGAGAAGTTTCTCAGATGTTCTAACTGTGAAGTAGAACGTCATATTTTGCTCTGAGGGCAACTTCAAAAGGAACAAAAATGCTGGTCTTTTTTTTGTGCTTTCAGTAAAAGAAATGGATTTAAATAGAAAAAAAGATGATGTTTTCACTGGACAAAAACCAGTGACAGTCAAGTGAAGGTTAGAAAGACAAGCAATTCTCTTGGACACCTGTATTTCTCTGGGTTTACAAAATACAACTGTATATGGGCCTGAAAGCAGGCACAGAGGCTTCTCTATTCCAACTAAGTGCGGCAGGTACTGGTAGACAGAGGGGAGTTATTCCTTCTGAAATAAACTCCACAGCTATCAAACTCAGCACAAGCTCTTTCTGTGACTGGTTTCAGATTTAGCTTCAAAGTGTAAAATCATTTTTTTATATCATCCAACAGATATGTGCATCGTTTAAATAAAACAGACAATTATTTTTTTCAGTATCACACTGTTTTGACCCCTACCAATCTCTAAGACAGGATTAATCAAGCTGTAATCCATGGACTGGCATAGCCCAAAAATCATCACAAAATTTTTCCTATTTTAAAAAGAAAAGCAAAAAATTAAAACAACATACACGTATTCCCATGCAACAGGTATATATATGGCCATGCCTACTGCAAGTACAGTCAATGTTAAGCTCTCTCCCAGAATCTGAGGAATTCATGGATGTCCACTCACCACTAAATACTCAAAAGCAGTCTCCAATTTTCCACCAAAAAACTAGAATTGGTGGACAAAGGTATTTTCAAAGTTAATAATCTACCAAGAAAAAATATTGAAGACAACTAAAAGCTCACTTATATTGCCTGAAAGAAAGGTGGCATTTCAAGAGACCTGTACAGTAACATAACAATCCTATTTGCTTGCCATTTTGACTGCAACACAGCTTGGTATCAACATTATAGGAAAGGAACATTACAAATTAGTTCCATACAGGTCCTTCTGTTCTGGTGACTTTCACAGACGCATTACATTGCACTCTCATTTGTTCTCTCATTCTTCCCCCCAAACCACCTAGCCTTTGTTGCAAACCACAGAAGAACAGATAGCATTTTAGTAAAAAAAAATACAAGCAAATACTCAAATCTTTTTGTAACCAAATAACAAAGATAATAAACCAATCATCTTGTTTTATATTACATGTTTCTTGTATTTTTTTCATTCACAAGTATAAATCTAAAATTATTTTAAGTAACATTAATAAAAAAATTCTCTTTGGTGTCTTTATCTTAGGTTCTGGGGAAAATATAAAATTGTGAATCTGTTTATTTTAGATATTTTTTGATAAAGATAAAAATTAAGATATATATTGAGATAAAGATAAAACATATTTGCCAGTTTCACAACAGTAGGTAAAGAAGTGCTTCATATCAAAGATTTACCTTCCATCTGAAAGTCACCGTTTCAGTGGGGCTGATCTCTTTAGTCTCCTTTTTTGGTGAAATTTTACTTCTTAAAATAAGAGCCTCCTTTTTGAGATGACTGTGTATGATTTCTCTGGTAATCTCACTTTGAGATTTCACACCATTCATTTGAATACTAATTCCAATTCACCTTTTGATATTCTTCTTTTCCACTATTCAAACAAGCTTTTGATTGCCCCAGCTCAACACTGAGGGAACTAAAGCTGAAGAGAAAGCCAGCTGATCTCTCACAATGTCATGCAGCCAGATGATCCTTTCTAGCAGCAGCAGCTACTACTGAGGAGGTTAGGCAGTGGTCATAATGCCTCATTGTTAAAATCTTCTAGCCATTATCTGCATACTATTTTTAATCTGTACTTTGTGTCAAAACATAGTTTTTTAGAAAAGAAAGCTGTGAATTTGTTCAGATCTCAGGCCCCTCTGCACAAATATTGTTTGGAAACAGAAGATAATGCCTTTTGTTTCCCTATTTGTAGCTGCTGGTTTCTGCCTTTATAATGCAAAATGTTCTTCTCTAAGCATGATTATTTTTTTTCTATTTTAACAGCTGATTATATGTTTCATAGCTGTGTCTTTGATTTCATGGATTCTTTGTGATTTGACTTAATAGGAGGTACTGTAGTTTCACAATGAACTTTCAATAAACCTGTAGGAATGCTGCTCAAAAATGTATTTTCTATTTTGCTTCTTGCCTATTGTCAAAAACTTTGTTGATAATAACATATGCTCAGGAGCTCCTTTGTAGTTTCTAAGGAAATTTTTTTCTCTTTATAAAAGTGCTGCATACTGGGAACATGATATGCTTACTGTTGACTCCTTAAACCATAGAAAAGAAAGAGGAAGAAAGTAATCTAGCACAGATTTAAGCAGTATCAGCTTCCTTGTGCTGTGCTTTTGTCCCAGTTTGGATTCAGCCTCAGCAAGAGCTTATATACAAAGAGATATGCACTTTACACAAAAATCTTCCATACGAGTATTGCTGTGCAGGGGTGAACAGCTCTCCTCAGCCTCTCCTGTGTCATTGTAACTCCCTCTGCCATTAGAAACTCCTTCATAGTCTTTCAACAGCATGTGAAAAGTCGTTCACAATAAAAACAAGGACTAAATTAATCTTCTTTATTCATTTCTTAATTACTTCCCTTTGCCAAAGGAGTATCCTGGTTGGAACCCATTTTAGGCTGCACTATGCACAGATGCTTGCTGTGTACCTGTGAGTAGTGATGCCACACGGCAGGATGGGCTGGCGTAGGCACAGCTGCTCACCACAACAGCAAGTCCTCACATTCTGTAGCAGAAGGCATCATGGACATGTAGCATGACCAGTCTGTAGCAGTCATTTATGACACCCCAGCATGTTATTTGGGGTATCCTTGTTTAAGTCAACGTTCCTGAAAAGGAAGTATTGTTAGGCATCAGAACAAAGAGAAGAACCTGTTACAGAGAGCTTGATAATGAACTTGATTGTAATGTAAGCTCTTTATGGGGTTAGAATTTGCTTGTCTCTTTTATGTTATGTAAGATGTTAAAATAATTTTCTTCCCCTTTTTGAAGATGCATTAAGATACTACTTCTACTCCATAATATAGGGCTCCAACCTGCAAGTGTTCCTTTCCATAGAAGTCCATTCCAAGTGCAGGGGATCTCACTTCTACCAGTGCTTATGTACAGCACTGGCCCACAAAGCTAACACAGCATATGTAACATAAGTTAGGCAAAGGCAGTCAATCAGCATCCAAAGAGCTATTTTGCTTTTAGCATACCTGCTGAAACGATTCCACATCAGTCCTTACACAGATATTTGATTTGTAGCATACCTCAATGCTGATCAGCAAAGGAATATGAAGAAGAAGAAAAAAAAGCCAACAGAAATAAGAGAAAGAAAAACAAACAAGAATATCCACAGAAAAACAGAGGATGTGTATATCCCTTACATGTAGAACCAGAGGAAGAGGCATTTCAGCACTTCCTTTCTATTATAGACTTCCAATTTAGAACATACTTCTGTGAATTTATCATTCACAATTGCTATGAAAAATCTTTGATGCTCATGCAGGGGAAGGAGCAGATGAAAATGAGAGTGTCACAACTCAAGTAATTTGATTGGAAGTTCACTGGGCCAGTGCTTTTTTTGCCCTGTCTACCTGAAGACTATTGGTAATGCTTATGAGCACTGTGCAAATATTAACAAATCAGCTGAGGATTTCTGAGCTGGCTAGAAAATCACGAACAATGCAAATAAGCAGCAGGAGAGGTGGAAAATGCATGCAAATCAACCCATACTTTCTGGTCTATAGGTCCCAAGCCTCATTACCTTTGAAACTTCTGCTTGCACATAAGCAGCACTTTAGCTTCTTTCTCAAATATGGAAGCAGGGTCTGCCACCCACAATTTAATGAGCCTCAAGGAGATCAAAAGAAGCCAGTG
>WAAE01029906.1:0-16887 GCA_013400495.1 Nicator chloris | reverse complement strand
AGCTCTCTCAGCACCTCCTCACTGGACTTGCCCTGCATATCCTTCCCCAGCTCCCTTGTCCTTCTCTGCACATGCTCCAGCCCCTGCATACCTTTCTGCTTCCCAGTAGCAAGAAGTGTTATCTCTGCAAAATGGAGCTTGGAGTTCTTTACAGCTCTGAAATGGAAAAGTAGCAAATAGTCAGCAACGCCTTCGGTCTTGCTGCTGCAGACTTGGAAATCTCCAACTGTAGCAGAATCTCATCCAGTGCTGGAAAAGGCAGGAAAGTTGTGGCATTTTGCTTGCTGGGAAAAGAGAAAACAAATCAGGCTTCTGCACCTAGCAAAACAACAAAGCACAAGCACACAAACCAAAAGATCACCATGTCACCTCCTGCAGAGTCTAAACACTCCTATGTTGCAAGGGATGTTTGGAAGGAAAACAGCGCTTGTACTGAGCACTGTCATGTACGGATTTCTACCAGTGTGCCTGAATGTCTCTCATGAGCCTGAAGTTTTTCTGGCTAAAGCTCCCTTAGCATTTCCTCTCTGGGCTTGTCCTGCACATCCTTCCACATCTCCCTTTTCCTTCTCTGCACACGCTGCAGCCCCTCTGTGACTTTCTCCTTCCCAGCGGCAAGGAATGTTCTCAAAACTCCTAACAGTAAGCATGTAAACTGAGGTAAATCACGTTTATCCTTGCGAATCAAAAGGTTACTTCAAGTGGTGGCTAAAGCTTTAGTGTAGACAACTGAAAAATCACCGTGCAATTCAGTGATATCAAACTCTACCTATAGCACAGTGAATTTTTTTGCTCCTGCTTTGCAAAGGAAGATTTAAATACAACTGTGTACCCCAATGATAACTCAGGATGAAGTCACAGTCTAAGCTCAGTCTCAGCAATACAAACAGCATTTAAGTTTGCACCCTGGCAAGCACAAACTGGAACTATTTTTCTGGAATTGCATCTTTGTAAGGCTGCCAAAAATAAGCATTTTTGTAGCATTTGGGTTTGTCTTTTTCTTCAAGGTGATGGAGTTGAAATGCAACTGTGTCCTTAGGTGCCCCACTCCATTTTAGTTCTAATAACTTTGAAAATGATGTGCACTAGAAGACCAACACTTACTGTAAATTTACTGTGTACACACACATTCTCAGGTGTTTGCATCAATAACTTTTAACTGCAGAGCACATGGAAACAAATACAACTGCCGAGATTTATGCAGTTCTTGGGAATGGCCTGTGCACAGCCAGGAGCTGGACTTGATTCTTGTGGGTCCCATCTAACTCAGGACACTCTATGAGTGAGTCTGTGATTAATTGTCATTAATTTCTCTCAGAATTTAGTTACTGTCTAATACAGGCTCAGTTGCTTTCTCAATATCTGAAAAAAGTGTTTTATAATGAAAACACAGATCCTAACACGGAACTTTGTAAAGCAGAAGGTGCTCTTCCTGTTGTCTACTGACAGTGACTACTCAGCACAGACAGCTGTGTTAGCAAATTAGGACTATTTTCTTATTATTGAGAGAGGAGCCTAATGACTCCTCCAGAATCTTTGCAGAGAGTACAAAGGAGAAGAAAAAAACCCCAAAATGTTGAAAGAAAAACTGAGGAAAACAAGACCACTAACTCCAAACAGAAATTACATCAGTGGTCTAGCATGCTGATAGCTACTAGCAGTGGAGCCAAGATCATTGCTCCAGTATCCTAAGACACTACGCTGTTTATTGAATGCGTACAAAAAAAGTATTTCAGGTTCCCACAAAAAGTTGGATTCAAAAGGTACATCTCCATTATTTTTTGGTCTGTTCAAGGTTGTTTCAGCAGGCCTGTTCATGTTAGTCACAGCTCCTGCAGAACCTTTTTAATATTCCATTTGAGTTGGTCATCATTACTATTATTTTAACTGACAAATATGAAAATAATAATGTTGTATACACCAAAAATTGTGCTTTCCAATCCCATTTTTGTTTCAGCATGCACAATATACTGTGGCTCATGCACGTCTTATTCACAGTGCTCAGCTCTGAAAATGGCATTCTTCTTCAGCTGCTGCTTAAAAGGAAATTGGCTACTGAATACAGAAACCAAAGCACTTAGGTAGCCAAAAATTGAAACATTTGGATATTCTGCACTGCTAGGAAGGATCTGAGTGGACACCGAGGTGCAAGCTGTTCCTCACCAAGTATGCCAAGTTGCTGTTCTTAATGAAAACCCTGTCTGTATTTTGAGTGATGAAACTTCAGTTTGCCAAGCCATATAAAAGCACATCAATCATAAGTTGTTTAAAATAAGAAGAAATGAGTGCTTTGTTCTTGAAGGATTGATAAAATCATGCACTGATTTTTTGGGGGAACACTTGCTAGTGACTTATGTGGCAAGGTTTTGGTAGTGAGAGAGCTATAGGGGTGGCTTCTGTGAGAAGCTGCCAGAAGCTTCCCCTGTGTCAGAGTAGATGCCAGACGACTCCAGGATGGATGTGCCACTGGCCAAGGGTCAGCCCATCAGCTTGCTGATTTAAAAAGAGGAAAAAAGAAAACCTGCTTGGGCAGGGGGAACAGGAGCAGAGAGGAGAGAAGAGAATATGTGATGAATAGCCCTGCAAGACACCGTGGTTGGTGAGGAAGATGTTCCAGGAGCTAGAGCAGAGATCCACATGCAGCCTGTGGAGGACCTCACACTAGAGCAAAAGGATGCCCAAAGGAGACTGTGATCCCATGGGAAGCGTGCACTGGATGGGCTCCTGTGTCCCCATGGGAAGGAGCCCACATTGGTGCAGGTTTGCTGGCAGGACTTGTGACCCCATGGGGGATTTCACACTTAGTGAAGAAATGTAGCCCATGAGAAGCTCTCCCACTGGAGGAATTCATAGAAGACTCTCTTGTGGGAGGGACACCAGGCTGGAGCAGGGGAAGAGTGAGAGGAGGAAGTGGCAGAGATAACATTTGCTGAAGTGACTCTAGTACAGTGTGGTGTTACATTTTTAGTTAAATGGTATGCTCTGTTTCACCCCTCGAAAATGTACAGTTTATTCCAAGACTGTAACTCTCCCCTAACGTATCATGTACCTGTAATCCCATTGGGCCAAGTGTCTTCTGCGCCCACTTTGAATGTCCCTGTTAAGCTGTGCCAAGGGGACGAGGAGCCCTCTTTGTCCTCTTGGACCCTTGGCCCGGTGGTCTCCTCTCTCCCCTAAGCTTTCCCTTCCTCCTTCTCCCTCAGAGACCATGTTGGTTCCCGGAGTAGGATCCCAAATAATTCCTCATCTAATTAGCACCCTGAGAAGCTGTGTCAAGTCTCCTTGTCTGCCTGCTGCTGCTAGCGAACATACAGCCAAAGGGGCCCTCCGGGGATCCCCCCAGGGGGAAAAACCCCTGAGTGCAATCCAACAGTACAGGACAAATATGAAACAAAATCCTACAAAACAGTACTGGAATAACTGGCTGCTTCTGAGCACAGTTTGTAGCATTGATGCATTTATATGTGTTGAAGCAGCTTTGGGGCTAAAAACTCTTACCTGTAGATAGACAAGCTATTTAAAATCCTCTTTTCAGAAAGTGTTTTCACTGTGCTGATAAGAGACATGCCAAAAATCACTGTAACCAGACTTAACTTGCATACCTTTGTATTTCAACCTCTACTTTAAATAACAGTATGCTACTTACAGTTGTTCTTGAAGCCCATAGCTGGACAGAGACAAAAAACATTAAAATAAAAACCTGCATATTTTATTTTTAGCTTTAAACACCAATCTCTAAACAATCAGTAGGGAAAAAAAAAGGCAAAAAAAGTAAACACCAGCATTGTATTAAGTCTTGTATTAGTTCAATGTGATTTTATAAAAAGTTTTCATATACAACTCAAATGCAGTTTTCAAAGAAAAAGTAGTCTGGTCTTCAAGACCACTTCCACTTGAAACAAATTGTTAAGTACCTACAGATTTTAACTATGAAACAAGGATACATTCTTTCTTTTTTCTTCCATTTATAGAGTTGATTGCCACAAACTTCAATCATTTGCCAGTGAAATTCTCATAGTCTCAGTTACAGAAACGAACAGAACTCATACAATTCCATGACTGAAGTCTCTCCATTTTCAGTATACACGCAAGTCAGCACTTGTCACATATCTTTAGACTGATCATCTTCTTCAAGTTTTCGAATTTCATTCTTTAAACAGTTGATGGTTTCACGGCTTGCTTTTAGTCTTTCTTTAAGCTCAGCAATTTCAAAACTAGTCTTTTTTTTGGCAGCTTCAAGCTTCTCCCTGGTTTTCACTTCAAGATCTGCAACTGTGGTAGCGATAAAGAAAAATATATATTTTAAGTACCATGAAATTGGCTTTTTTTAAATTGAAACCGTAATGTGGATAGTGTGTGTCCTGAAAAAAAAATCTGTTACTGTTAGCCTTAGAGATTCAATGGTTGTAATCAAAATGGTATCCACATAAGAATGTAGATTTAAAAAAAAAAAAAAAAAAAAGGAGCTTGTTTTGGAGCCTCATTCAGCCCTCGGCCCATCAGTTTTGCAGACAGCTATACAATTCATACAATAATTTTCTACAATTTTCTTTTAAGATTAGGTGAGGAAAATAGAACCTGACATGGTGATAGCAAATACATGGGAAATTACAGAGAACTATGAATACATGGTGTCCAGTGACAGCACATGAGGCCACAGGCACAAACTGAAACATGGAAGTTCCCTGAGAACTGCAGGAAACTTTTACTGCGAAAGTGACCACGTGGTGGCACAGGCTTCCCAGAGGGGTTGTAGAATCCGCATCCTTGGACACATTTAGAAGGCATCTGGACACCATCCTGGGGAACCAGCTGTAGGTGGCTCTGCTAGGGCAGGGGACGGACAAGATGCATCCAGAGGTCCCTTCAAACTTCCACCATTCTGTGATTACTTCTCCATGAATTGTAACCATTTTCTGTCTCACTGGAGTTTAATTCTATCTGTCTGAAAGCTTTGGTTATGCTGCCCTGCTTTTACAAATATCTGACATCAAGTATCCTATTTTTTATTATTTTTTCGTGCACAACTTTTAGGACAAAGATGGTAAAGCCAACAAGTCTATGAAGGCTGCAGAGACCACTCATATCCCATACATAACTGTGGGCAGTGGCAAACTATCTACCTCATTAGCACATTTTAAGGAAATACTTGTACAAAGAAACCACACTGGAAGTTTCTACCTACTCTCTGAAGAAATATCCAAAAATTTTAAATGAAAAAAGTTTAAATTTGGATGTTTTTATTAATCATATTATTAAACATTTTCTAAACAAAAACTGTAACATGGAACAATAACAAAAATCCACTTCAAGACTGGCTGAACTGAGGCAGGAAATACAAGTAGCTCACACATCCATACAGCCAAGCAGACATAAGGCAAATAGGAACCTTAACTTTGAAGAACTTCAAACTCGTAATCATTCACCACTCTTAGCTCTAGGTGTTTGCTGCCCAAAAAATACCTGACATTTGTTGTCAGGTGAACATAAGGTCACATGAAGTGGACTACAATGGATTAAAGTTTGTAACTAATAGGGCAAGATTTTGGTTCAGGACATACTACATCTTCTACCCTCAGAAAGCAAGTAAGAGATGAAATACAAAAGATCAGAACAAAAATAATCACTAAATGCATTACAACTTATGAACCAATTGATCTTTAATTTAATTTCTTTAGTTCCCTTAATATTTTTGCTAATATTTGGAGACAAACTGTATAAAAAGGACACATAAGCCATTACACTATACTAAAGAAGTATGTTATGAAATTACCTACAGTTAAAGAAGTAGAAGGGAAAAAGATTTTTCAGACACTACTCTTTATCCACAAAGGGTTGCTGCTTTGATTTAAACATCAGTAACTGGCCTTCAAGTGTGACTTTTGCTTGCAGTGCTGAACAGAACTGTACCACAGGGTGGCCTTCATTTACCCTCTGTTTTAATTAATTTCAAATATGTCAGACTAGCTGTAGTTCATGCCATCACTCTTCATACCAAGTAATTCCTAATTCCCTTTTTTTTAGCAGCCATAGGGATAAGGAAATCTTATAAGTTTTCAGGTAAGTATTAATACCTTTGCAAAAGTTGAAGTTAAATGTAATGCAAAATTATCATTTTGCAGCATCCAAATCCATTGTACTGTTACAGCCCAGAAAAAAAGAACACATTAAAAGCAAATCCAACTACTGTTATTTCTAAAATTAAAATATTTTAATTTTCAACTTACACTCTGTTTCATGTTTATAAGCACCTAGTGTTAGTTGGCGAGACGTTGTTAACAGCTGCTGCATCATTGCAGTAGGATCTTGAAATATCTAATGAAGGAGAAAAATACATGGTATCACTAATACTCTTCAAAATAAACTGAGGATTACATTAGGAATGTTCATACCATTTCATCATAGAATTCAGAAACTACAGTTTTCTTCCCCAGGATGGCATTGGTATCCGACTGAAAAAGCTTCAGCAAGTGATATAAAGTTACCTATGTAAAGACAGAATTTTATTAGCTTGAAAATTATAGGGAACTAGAAATCTCGTTATAGATATCAACAAGTAGTATTTTTTCCTACAAAATAACTGTATAAGATTTAAAAATGTTTTACGAATGCAAATATAAATGTCATATTGCTTTGTATGCTAAATTTAAATAGTTAATGCTAAATTTAAAGAATTACTTTAAATTTAACATTAACTATTAAAACATGCCAATTATGCAAAGGCCTCTTGACACTTAAAAAATGTCTGGGAAAGTGGTTTAGGACTGGTATATAAAAAATACTAATACTACCTTCTCTGAAACATTTCCAAATGGGTGCTTTAATTCAAACCGACTTTCTCAATTAATCAGTTAGAAAGTGCTTTCTGTGACCTTACCCTCTATTCTTGAGAAAACAAAGCACCAGGGAGGCTGTGAATTGCTTTTCAGTGCAATCTCTCTTTATGGGGTTACTCTTACATCCCTGCACTGCAAATGGCAGTGCAGCCCTGAGAAGCTGCTGATCACTTGGCCTGTGGCCTGGGAAGAGCACACACAGCCCATGCTTCTCCTCTTCCACAAACAGGCCCAGGAGTGGTGGTGGAACAGAGCAGTACCTGACTCCCCTTGCTTGCTACTTCCTGGAAAGGAAGAACGTGACAGGCTTCAAAACAGCCTTCCAAGAACCGCAGCAAAGAAAAAACATGCAACCAACCTAAGGACAGCTTGGTCAAGCTGTGAACGGAATTAATACAAGTCAAGATGTTACTGAGCCCAACAGCACAGGAAATCCATTCTTACCAATTGCCTCGTATTCAAGAAAAACATAAAATTCAGTTTCACTCTCATTTAGCAAAAAAGTGGATAAAAAATTGGATTGTTCATGTGACAGAAGGAACTCAATCCTTCCAGAAATAAACATCCTTTTTCCCCAAAACAGAGTAATCAAGTTTCCTACCTAAACCTGCATAAACAAACCTACAAGATATGTCTAAAACACAGGAATGGAAGAAAGAAATTATTTCCAGTACTTTGTGCAACCACAGAGTTGTTTTAACCTGATCTTTTTAGGCAGAGACTCATGCTAGCATAGTAGCCCTGCTGCTTTTTGACTGATTTTGATCTGACAGAAAAAAAAATTAAAATACTCAAATATCCTAGAACTTGGAAGCTATGTGGAAGAGAAATTCTCAGCATGTGCTCAACCCAGGTAAGGTATAATATGTGGTCACATATTAGTAAATGTCAGAGAAGCCAAGCACAAGAAAAGCACTCATGAATACCAGGAGTGAAGCACAGAAAGAGGAAAATGTGCCCAATCCTTAAAATAATTTTCTGCAAGAGCAGACTTTTATTATTTCCATGGCCGATGAGACTTATTTTGACCAGCAATCTCCTAGAGCTGTAGGCCACCATAATTAATTATTTAAGCTTTGTTAAAAGTTCAATGTACTTACAGGTCTTTCATTTGGATCAATGAAAAATATCTTAATGATTATTTCAAATTCACCCCAGCCTGTTTCGGTGATTTCATATGGTGGTTTGGTAACAACTGCAATAGGCAACATAGATGTGTTAATCCCATGATAAACCTGGAATAAAAGTCCAGTTCTAGGAACATCTATTGAAATGCAAAACCCACCTCTTAAAGGATTACCATAGCTTTCATGCAACTTGAATTGAATTTTTTTCACATATGCAGACATGTCCTAAAACAGAAACACTGTTATTTCTGATTATTCAGCACACCAAGCTACTATTCAGTCATCAATCCGACATTCCCTCTGACTTTAAATAGTGTTTCTTCTGACTTTTAAGCACAGAAGGAAAGCAAAATGGGAAATCCAAAAATTAGTTCTGGCACACAGGCCTGTTAGTATTTCGTCCCCACAAATGTTCTCCAGTCTTCTCCTAAACTGGAAAGATCACTCCAAAAAACATAAATGGAAGCATGCCTTTCTCACAGTTTACCTTTCTGGAAACCCATCAGCCTATGCGTTTTCTCTGCTTACAGCCACAGACCCTCCTGCCCTTTCCTCGAATCCTGGCTTTTCAAACCCCCACGTCCTGGTGCTGCTCGGCTGGAAAAGACCTCTAACATCACGGAGTCCAACCCTTAACCCAAGGCCCCCACTAAACCACGATCTCAAGTACCACATCCACAGGCGTTTTGCACACTTCTAGGGATAACAATTTCCCGGATTCCCAGACCGCCAATTCCAAACCCTGAACAGCCTTTTGGGGAAGAGGCTCTGCTGTACCTCATTCCGGTACGGCTTCACGTACACTGTCCACTGGTGAGTATGACCATCCTCCTCTCTTTTCTTCCCAAAATATCGCGCGACGTTCCCGTACACGATCGGTTTCACGATGGTAACGCCCTTAGAGAAAAGGAACGCAAGCAGACATGGAGCGTTCACCGAGGCGCTGCCACGCCGCCCCCCCGCGGCCCGAGCCCCGCTGGCGGCCACCGAGGCCGCACCTTCACCCTGCCGCCGGAGTCAGGCCCGAACTCTGCCATTCTCTTGAACATATTGCCCGGGGCCGCCGCCCGCCGCCGCCGCCGCCGGCCGCCGCCGCCGCCCCGCGGCCGCCATCCCCCGCGGCTTCCGGGGCGGGGCCGCGCCGGTGCCACCGCCAGCCGGGGTAAGGAGGGGCCAGCCGAGCAGGGGCCGGGCCCGCGCCGCCTGAGGGGCACACGTCCACGGAAGGGGCCGTAAACGGCGCCCACTTCCAACCCCCGCGCCCAGCACGGGGACACCTTTCACTACACCAGGGTGCTCCAAGCCTCATCCAGCCTGGCCTTGGAACACTCCGTGATGGGGCATCCACAGCGGCTGTGGCAACCTGTTGCAGTGCCTCAGCACCCTCACAGGGAAGAAGTTCTTCCCAATATCAGTTTTAAATCTGTCCTCTTTCAGTTTTAAAGCCATTTCCCCTTGGCGTGTTACTACGTGCATTTGCAAAAAGTCCCTCTCCAGCTCTCTTACTGGCGCCCTTAGGTAGTGGAAGTCTGCTGTAAGGCCTCCCCGGAGCCTTCTCTTTTCCAGGCTGACCCCAGCTCTCAAGAGGAGATGAGTCCGAGAGGGTTGTTGATTTGTGGAGCTGCTCTTCCCCAGCTGCACCCTCTGGTCAGCCCAGCTCTGGCTGTCCCTGTGATGGAATAGAGAACTCGGTGGACTCCTCTGGGAAGCTGCAGGCAGACCCTGCCGGCAAACCATTTTCCAGAGCATCCCCCTCCCGTGCCCCTCCAATACCTGTGCTGGGACTCCTGGCAGACAAGTAGACAGTGAGCATCATGCCTAACCCTCTCCCAGAAAGCAAAAATTTCCTACCCTGTTCTTTGTATGAACTAGATTGTGCGAACGGCACTGCTCAGCTCTGAAATGTTACAGCTATTTTTATTAAAGCAAGTTGGCAAGACTGGCAGCTGGGCCAGTCTTTTACAAGTGATAAAGGTCTGTCTTCAAAGAAAAATTTTCTGTGGTTAATCTAACTTCTAATTAATAATTGGCTTCTATGGAAGACTCTCTATTCCAGTAACAAGATGGACAAGAAGGGGAATGGTGCAGTTCTTGATCTAAAGAAACCTTTTCCCCCCATGTGTTCATGATTACTCTACAGATCTCCCTTTGGGAAGGGTAGGCTTGAACATTTCTGCTTTGGTTTTTAAAGACAGAGGTGTAACCAACCTGTTAATCTGTCAGAAAGAGAACAGAATCTAAGAGCATCAAAAATCTTAATCAGAAGCAATCATACAAACCCTGTTAAGACCCAATCTGGAAAAGAGTGCACCTTTATGTTAAAAGAGTATATAATAAAATGGGTTGGGTTGTGAGGAACCTTAAAGACCACCTAGTTCTTGCTCTTGCCCTCTCTGTGGGCAGGGACACCTTCTACCCAGACCAGGCTGCTCAGTCCCATGCAACTTGGCCTTGAACACTTCCAAGGGTGGGGCAACCAGAACTTCTCTGGACAACCCATTCAAGCACCTCACCACCCTCACAGTGAAAAATTTATTCTTAATATCAAGTGTATTATCTCCTGTTATAGAAAAAGAAAAAAACAAACAAAAAACTGAAAGGCAAATGTGCAAGAACAGGGCAGTGTAAACACCATGTGCCCCAAAGAAGGCCAGAGCCTCCTTAAACAAACTTGCCAAAATAAAGGTAGAAAAAGTATTAACTAGCTGTTGCAAATGCCTTAGGGGGTTAAGTAAGATGGGAAGGGAAATAACAAGAGGGCAAGCAGTATCAACACAAAAATGAGATTAATATAATCTAGCCAAGCAGAAACTCAGGCAGCAATTTCCTTTTAAAACCCCTGGAGCATGGGAGGAGCAGGATAGATGTCCTGTAAGAAGTGCAGGAGCAAACACCCCAGACAGACCCAATGAGGTTTTAAGATAAATCATGGAAGAAGTTAAATTATGCAGTTGCCTGCCCCAGGACAAGACTGAGCTTCATATCCTAGGCAGCATTTTCCAGTCTTTCTTGCTATTTTGCTTTCTTGTGTGGCCTTGCAATGATGTGTGGAAGGCTAAAACAAAACCACACCATTCTCAACCTGTTTTACCTATAAGTATGGCCAATCATAGAGATATAGGTTGATTGAAAAAGAAATAAATTCCTTTTTTAAACTTGATACAAAGATGTGTTCACCAAAAGAATGGTTAAAGGATTTATTATCTGAATATTCACAGGCTTGAATGTTATTACTAAGATTGAAGCACATTTAGACATGGCAGAACTGGAGAAATTGGCACTGGATATGTGTTCTGTGCCAACTGAAATAAAGGAAATAATCTCAAATGGAGAAGGCTTCAAGGCAGTCACTGAATTTCAGAGGCAGCTTGTGGCTATGGAGGGAAAACCTTTGTTGGAACATGTGGAATGAGGAGAATCTGCATAACAAGATGACATGGGAGAGACTGGAAATGAATGGGATCGTTTGAACTAGACCACTGGTTCCTGTCTGTAGCAAAGGGCTGGGAGCACCCTGAAGAATGTAAGTGCTGAAATCTGCTTCTACCAACCTGTTTTTGGGAGCTGCTGCACATGATCTGCCACCATGCTGTAACTGTCGAGCGCAGCCTCTTTTCAAGCGTGCAGTTTAGGTGAAGTTTTTTCATATGCCGCTGTTGCAAAAGGAAAGAGACACATCCAGGGATCTGGCTGCTCCTTAGAGCTGAGCCCTTCACCTGCCAGCTGTCCTCAGATGGCACACACAACACTGGATACTGGCATACACAAGAAATAAAGAAGAACTTCCAATTCCAGATTCTCAGCAAAAGTACCAGGTTCCTCGGCATCTTTACCCAGGTTAGGTCATTCCAAGATCTAATTCCAAAACTGGTTTTTTATTTTCCTTTTTTTTTTTAAAGTTCAAAAGAGATGGTTACATTTTTATTCTTTGTAAGGGGATTACGTACAATCTCATAGGAGTTGACCTTGCAGAAGTGTCACACAAGAGTTTCCTGGAACTTCTTCCAATCCTGGAAAGGACAGACTGAGTGGGGGAAGAGGCCACCTGCTCCAAGGATCAAGTGCAACTGGAGGTAGCATAAACCTGGCTCCAGCAAGTAATGGTATATCACCATCTCTCTCACTAATCTGACTGTTTTAACAGACTACTAATTTAATTTGATGGTAATGTGGTTTTGGCAAGTTGCTACTTTTTCCCCTAAATACAGAGTTGCATTTTTAGAAACCTTCCCTTCTTCAGTAATATACCCAAGCACCTCACAGTTAAAAATCTGAACTAGCTATTGTTATTATAACTCAAAAAAAGGAGATGATAATGTAGAAGTTTAAGTTTTATTTCTAAATTATTGTTGAGTAAAAGGCATAAAACTAATTTTAAAATATGATAAATTACTTAACTGAATGGAACAGGCAGGGGATAACTTGGAATTAAGAGGGCACAGTAGGAATCCTGCATGACAAAATAAGTTATTTTTCTGAAGTAGCATACTGTTACCACTGTGAAAGTAACACCAAGAAAATTTTCCTGGACTCCTGCTGAGATAGAAGCCAGCCAGCAGATAGCTTTAATCCTAGGAGACTTTATACTTACATAGAGAAGCTCAAAATACAGCTTTTTAGAGCTGCCAATAAAACACTGGTCTTCTCTGACTCTTTATTCAAAGTACTTTATATAGTAAATAAAGAACCCACCCAAGAATTTAGACAGTATTTTCAACACTTTCTTCTGCAGGGTTCTGTTAGCCATTCTACACTATTCACCATTTTCAATACCCTTACACTACAGGTCTTTGAGCAAGCAGGGGCCATGAACCTTCAGCTTGCAAAAATTCCTGGCTAAATCACTTTCAGGTAAGTGAGAACTGCAGTTTTAATTACATATAGGCTCCAATTAACATTTTGAGGTGGGAGCCCAAGTCCCTTAGAACTTAACCTATGAATAAGGATTTTGTTTGGCATGAATGGTCTCTGTTTCTATCCCATCCCACCAGTGTGGAGCTATAACACATCCAAGCAGAGCGATATATTATTTAAGAGAAGCACACCCTACAGATTGTGAAAGGTGGCAAGGGCAGCTGCCTGTGAAAAGAAGTAAATGGCTAACTGGGAAATGGGACACCAGTGAGCCTCAGAAATCAGTTTTAAGAGTGTACATATATATATATATATATATAACCATTCTGAAATGCAGTAACTCCTTAGAGCACACTACTCCTTCAGAGGCAAATGCTGCCTGTTCCACAGGGGAACCCACCCATCTTCAGAGGGGTTTTAAAGATGCATTCCACTACAGGCAACATTTTATCTACCTGTGTGAAGACTATCTTTTTCCAGTGTCTTTAGCATCAAAGAAAGATTTCTAAGCCTTAAAGTATTTCAGTACCAGTGTATCATATAGGGAAACACACAGAGGAATTTAAAAGCAGTGCACTCAAAAGGCATTCAGACAAATAAACAGGGACCTTTTTCATGAGGTGTCAAGGCAAGGAAAACACAGCTTGTTTATTTTGTGGAAAAGGGGAGTAAAAAGTGACTGCTATCTTCTTAAATTTAGGACAGTTGAGTATTATTACACCTAGTTCTGCTAACAATGCAGACATAATAATGAGACTGCATTAATTAATTGAAAAGGACTGGAGAGGGTTTTTTGATGCCACTAGATGGCAGAAAGAGCCCTTCTACACTCCTTGATCACATCTACACCATTTTGAACGTACCTTTACGGGACACCTAGGGGCCTATCTTCACCACTAAGATGCAGGATAAAAAAAATCTACTTAATGACTGCCAGTGCTAAGTAGATTCAAGAAGTTTTGAAAAAAATGTTCAGCAATATATAATTTTTAAAAACATCTGTTTACACTGGGTCCTTTTTGTAAAGCTGAGAAGCCTTGTTTGAGAAGAAATTAATTTTACTTCCCATTTACACCAAGGGCACAGGATTTACAAGACTTCCAGCAGCCTGATGGGAAGCAAAGTGCTAAAAATTTTCTGCAAATTTTTCAGAAGAGATGCATAAACAGGTTTAGATTGAAATTAATTGAAAGGAATAGCAATTAATAATTAATTGAAAGGAATAGCTTCTATCTGCAGCAAAGAGCTCTGTTTCTACTGGGCTGCATTTGTTTTTCGCACTGTCTCTCCAGAAACAGAAAGAATGGAGAAAAAAGCTAGCAAATTTTTGACCATTTCCTTGAACACCATATGCTTGTGAGCTGATCCACATCTGTCTTCTATATTACCCTTTATGTTACACTGTGTCACTTCTCTGATTCACTTCACTTTCAAACTTAGTCTTTAAAAACCTGTCCAGCAGAAGAGCTTAACTGCACCAGCCCTTCTCCCTCCCTCATCCCAAGGAGGGCACCGCATGTGCTGCATTCCCCAGCTGTCACTTCACAGCACCACTTCTGCATCTTTCACAAAGCCCTCCTGCCTTCTCCAGGCTGAGAAAGGAAATATATTCCCTCCTCATTCTCACTTTGGTCTCTCTGTGATCTCTTTTGTACATCTCCCAGCAAGTTACTCTTCCTGGACAAAGAGCAGGCTTATCATTTCCCCATTCCCAGCCATTTACTTACATTTTACAGAAGCCATCACTTGCTTTTGTATCTTCCAAGAGGTAAAATAGCTACAAATTTAATGTGACAGGTAAGTTTTCCTCCTTATGCAGTTCCAATTCATTTGTCCATCTATTGCATAATAAAGTCTCCTAAGGAGCTGCAGCCTTACCTATACTCTTAGAACATGAATGAGCTTCAAGTCATAAACTCTTCACTGTGTCTGGAGTAATCCCAATTGTTAGTCAAAATACATGCAGAAAGTAGTGTCATGCTTTAAGTACTTTAGGATATGCTAAACCCATTGTCAGAGGTGTTGAATGTGCAGACTACATTCCTTTAACAAATATGCTGTGTTGACCAGGAAGCTATCTTTAGAGAAATGCTAACTTGGCAAAACTCCTTTCTCAACTGACTACTTTATATCTAGGAGCATGATACTGCAGGCCTTCCAGGGGACTCAGCTAAATCCCAATGCAAAACCGATGTTCTGGCCCCAAAATTATTAAACCAGTTGTTCCTCACCTTGTATGTCATGATTTGGTATAGTCTAGAATTTAAGGGTACAGACACTCAGGTGCCTGCACCTGAACTTCATGAAATAATGTTTGCAAAAAAGGCATCTTTGTGATCACGAACTACACATATACCTGTCTTCCTTTACTCAGTCTGCACTGGACAAACTTACCTCTTCTAGCTTCATAGACTGCTCTGCTTTTTTTGGGTGTTTGATTTGCTTTCTGTTGCTCCTTGCTTTTGCAGCTTACCATTTTTCCTGGACAAGCTGCAGTATTATGAAACTGTCTGAATGATGAACCAGGGGAAAATTAAAAGGCAGGGAACAGCGCTAGTACTGCAAACCTGCGCATCTCTTTCCAGCCCAAACAAGGGTTAAAAAAGACACTTCCCACTCCTTACTCAGTGCCTGCTTCCCTGAAGGTGCTCAAGATGTCTCACTTCCAGAGAGACAAATTTTTAAAACTAATGCCTCTCTCTCATCAGTAACTCCTGTAATGATAGCAAATAAAGCAAATAGCCAGCTTTACAAGAGAAGAAACTGCAATAGTGCTTTCAGTGAGGCTGGTGCCAGAAAGGTGCAGCAGCAAAAGGGAAGACTTCTTCCTGTAAAAACATCTGGAGAACTCAAGCTGTCTCATTGCCTGGCACACAAAACCCACAGCGGATGTGCACAGGAACTCCACAGCTTCCTCACAGAAAAAGTTACTACTTTTGGAACTTTCTGGATTCCTGGACTTAAAAATCCAGTAATCTCCCTTCAATTGCAGTTAGTTGTAAGAACAAAAGGCTCAAGAAACTGACTATTTTAGGCTCCCCTGCCAAACCTCGCAAATGCCTTCCACCTCCCTCTCCTCCCAAAAAATTAACAGCCAGTAATAACGGCCACACAGTGAGATTACTCAGCCAAGTACAGCCATGTCCAGGAACAGGTTTATCCTGGTGTGGGTGATTTTGGGTTTTTGGCATTTTTATCTTGTTTCCAACCATCGGAGTACATGATAGATGGGAAGAGTTAGCTCTCTTTGCTGAGGTGACAGAGAGAAAGCTTCTGCATCAGTTTCCACATTGCTAGGCACCAGAGACTCTTCAGTTGGAGAGAAACAAGCAAGGACAATTATCAGAAGCCTGGATTCCACCTGGATTCTCCCTCCAGCTCACCTAGGCCTCTGGGCCTGTCAATCTGCTACAGTTATGAAGAAGACCCTAAAAGAGGTTGGAGGCAAGGTTCTTACAAGCAGAATTGAGCAAGAACATTTCCCTAGTAAGCGTTATCAAATTATTTCCATGTCTGTAACTCAAAGGATAGTGTTTTCCCTAGGGAACTCTCATGGAAGAAAACAAACTCCATATTTGTTTTATTACCTTCCCCATGCTCCATTAACATTTCAAAGCGTATCTTGACGGTCTTGCGTGCTGGTTAGTTGATCTATGCTTGAACACCTCCACAATGAATTCATCCATGTACTACTGAATCCTCACTGTGTTTATCTTAGACTATACATGCCATGTTTTGGGGGACAGGATGCTTTACACTTGTCTCACATTTCAGCAATTGGAAATGCTGAACACCCTAACCTGGAGGTAAATTGCACGAAGGTACTTCCAAAATCAAGAGTTCGCAATGATTTTCCCCTCTGCTCTTAACCCAGAAGGCAGCCTGGAGTCCCCTGAACCCCACCAGCCACAACCCAACACCATTTCCCTCTCTGTCAGAATTTTCACGTTGTCAATGAAACCAGGTTACAACAATCACGTTAAAAACTCAGGTTGTTATGGTGAATTCTGACACAGTACAGTAAACTCAGTAGCCAAGTTGGCTTTGTTGTCCTATTGCTTGCTATTTGG
>WAAE01029893.1:0-10294 GCA_013400495.1 Nicator chloris | reverse complement strand
CAAGGGTGTATATCTATATTTTCATATATATGTGTATGTATTTATGTACTTACATATAAAAGTGCAACTAGAGATACATATGTATATATAGGTATAAATATACAAATACATATCCATAAACCACCACATAACACCTCTAATGGAGAGGTGAATAACACAATGTTTACTGGAAAGCTCTAAGTGGCTTTGAACACTTTTAGTGAAACACTTCAACATTTCTCTAACATAATATTTTGAAAGGGCCCAGGTTCAATACAAATGTAATATATGGAGGCTAAAAGAAAATTTGACAGAAAATTTGTCCAAAGAGCCCAGTAAGGTGACATGTAAAAACAATAATGGGCCATTATGCTGTCTTATTACAGAAATTAAAGCATTGCACACACAGTCTGACTCATAGTGCCTGGCTTTTTTACTGAACAACTTGAATCTTGTGTTTTCAACTCAAGACATGATTTTTAAAGTGTAATTTCCTTTCCAGCTCTAAATATTTAATAGTATCAGGTGTGGCAAGTTTATTTGGGAAGCTCAAAAGGCAGAGAACAACTAGATGCCCACAAATACTCTTTGGTTAGGCAAACACTAAATTTTGTGTGCAAACAGGTTAAATGGAGCCTTTGCAGGTGCAAACAGTGGTGATTCATCTCCTGCATACATGCAGAAAACATCATATTTTGAAAAGTTTTATAGATAGAGCAGTATAAAAAACACAGCATATATGAAGTTAACATATAGAGGATCTATATGCTGCACAACTTTTCTAATTAGATTCTGCAGCATTGAATTCAGTTTGAAGGATGTACCTACCTATAAAACTATGTCTCTAGTTCAATTTAGTTTAAATATTTTTGGTTAGAACCCTAAGTATTTAGTTGCAAAAAGATAAAAAAACCCCTGCAGCAAACAGCAAAACACTGCATTCAAATTTGTTACAGTGTGAACTTTCAGAATCTCTCTCATCACAAAGGCACTAAGTATACTTTTCTGTGGGTATATATGGAGGGCATCTGTCTGAATTTATCCTATTGGAAGTGACTGGTACACAAACTGAATTTATTTTATAGAAGAGGGTGAAAAGAGCAAATATAATTTCCCCAGATGTGTTTGGAAACATTAAACAAATTAATTGGGTTAGGTTTCTGACTTGGGATAAAGAGAGAGGATACTATAGAAGACAAGGATATGACTCATTCATTAAACACTTTATTTCTAGGCCTTCCACGACATTTATTGTGCTAGCATCTAGCAGGCTTGTGAAATGCTGGGAACATTTAATGTGCATTCTGCCTCTGTGAGTTACAGATTTACCATCTCCTTTGTGCTGATGCAAGTCTGGAGCCCAGAGTCAATGAACCAAAGTTATCCAAGTCTGGGAACTTGAATCCAAGTGCCTGGAATCAAGTATAGATGAAATAGTAACCTCTTTTCCAATTTCCTCTTTAGCAGTACTTTATAGCTAAATGTGTATGTATGAAAGAACCAAATTGTTAGAAGACTAGATAGAACAATGGACATAATAGCACAACTGTGTTTACAGGGACTGTTACAAATTAGCTTATTCTTTTCTGGACTGGTACATTTAGTCTGACTCATTCCTAAAGTTCTCTAAACCTTTTAAAGGTATTCTCTATAAAGAATCTCTCTTTTTATTTCTTTTTCATTTTTTTTCCTGAAGTGTTGTCCAAATGATATCTCTCTTTGAGAGAAATATATTTTTATATGTATATATGTATGTGTGATTCTTGTTTTCCTCATTAAGACAAGTTGTCCTCAGTTTTCATTTTTGTTCATATATGGCTGTATAGCTGCATTGATTCGTGAAATTTATATGTCAGTTTGGGTTGTTGGTTGTTTTGGGAGGGTTTTTCTTGGGTTTTTTTTTGTTGTTGTTTTGCTTTGTTTTATGTGTTTGTTTGGTTTTTTTGAGAAACAAGTCAAAAAAAGGCTAAATAGGAAAAGGAACCACTACATGTAGAAGAAGTGGCACAAAATCCAGTTATTTTCTCTTTTACTACGCTGTGCTATTCCTCTCTGTTCAGGGACATATTTTGATTTAAAGGATAAAGCTCAGAGTATGGGCAATGGTCCACAGCTATTCCTGGGACTTTGTGAAATTATCTGTGAAAAGGAAAACACAAACCTGTTTAGACTCTACTCTATAATCTCTCTCTGGATTCTAAATTGGGTTTAAATTTGCTAAACCTGAGTATTTGTGCCACCCTATGCTTGCATTTACCTGTAATTGCTACCAATGGAGACACAGGTGAGGATTCTCCTGAAACCTTTCAATGATTGCAACTGATAAGTCACACCACTAACACAGAAAACAAGAAAGGTACTCAATTTGTAATTTGCAGAGCCTAAAATGTATGTTGAGGAATTTCTACTGTTTAGTTCAAAATTATATGAAATTTTACTTTTGATGCAGCAAGTTTTGATACCACAGAGAAGTGCTGACTCCTGAACTGACTAGCAGGACGTCACAGCGTGAAACTCTGCCGACAGACAAAACTTGACAGCCTTCACCACAAGATAAGAAAAATATTTTCAGAAAAATAATACAACAAAAGATTCAAGAAACAAAGTCTTAGAGAGGTGTTGACTAACTCCATGATAATTGTTTTGAAAGAGCAAGGAAGTAAAAGAAACTTTTTTGCCTAATTCTAAGATAGAGTAAGCATTTGTATAAGGACAATCCTGAGAAGCACAGAAAAGCAACTCAAGGGAGTTTTGCACTTGAATCCTCATGGCTGGACACTCCCAAGTTTTGTGCTTTGGCTCACTGAGAAAACTCAATGTTTTTGCTTTTTGAAAATGCTTAAATTTCTGCTAGTTTTCTCTCCTCCCATCTCTTCTGAAGGTTTTTTGAGAGAAACCTGAAGATTTAGTGCAATAGGAGAGTATATAGAAATTACCTGAATGTCCTAACACAACTCCTGCTCTTTGCAGAGGAATGAAGGGAGAAAAGGGAAAGCTGGGTCAGGGTCATGTGAGGTGGAATCAATGTTGTACCATCTATCTATTCCTTTCAATTGAAGCAAACTGGGAGCAATTCAGCAATATGGTGAAATGTCTGAATAGGAATTTGGAATACTGCTTCCTGGATAAAAGTTAGCAGAATCATTTAATCAGAAATGCTTTTTACCAGAACACGAAAATGCCTTAAAATCTCTCAGCCCTGACACATGGTGGAAGAATGATTGCCTCACTTAGACTGAGCAGACAATTCTTGAAATTTATACTTTCATGTTATATATATCATCCTGTAATCCAAGTGAAATGTAAATGGGATGAAGGATAACTTTACCTTGATTCAACAGTTACTGTCAGACTTCTCAAAAAATTCTGTGAAGACGACAAAAAAAATAAATTTTACAAATATTTACGAGTTGATATTTTCTTCCTATTTAAGGGCATTTATCTCTACAAAGTAAATGTAATCCAGATCAAGGCAGAATCTCAACCTACTATGCAGATACTTCATAACAATGAGCCTCTGTTATCAGAGTAGAATAAAAGCAGAATGCCTGTACACCTGCCTTCTCAAGGAGAATTACTTTTGAGCAGACCTCAGCTTTTGGGTCAGCCTGTGACAGACTAACCTCTGAGATATCCAACATTCACCAAAAGACCTGAGGCAAGGACACTCACCAGCTGACTCCTTTGGATCACATGGTAATCAACTTTTCACCACTCATAAGGACGATGATCTCTTATTAACCCTAAAGTGATGGAAAACTACTTTCAACTTCTGTATGGTGAAGAATGTGGAAACTCAGGAGCATGCTTACAGTATAACCACTTCGTACCAAGTGGTTATATCCTTGACAACTGTACCTAAAGATTTTGTGTACAGTTCTCAAAATACTGTTGTTCAACTTTCACTCAAAACAACAGTTTGCTTTATTTTGCACCTTTAGATTTCTATGGAAGAATGTCTAAGGCCTCTGCCCTAAAGTTCACTAGTTTTCCCTGTTGTGAACTCCACAAGAAACTCACATTTCTTTTCTCCCCTGTTTCAGATGCCCAGCCATCACCACCAAGGATATAAAACATCTTGTTTACCTCTAGTCACATCACTGGGACAGTTGTCGTGTTATTTCAGAAATGTGCTGCAGCTCGCTACAGGTACCAAATGGAATCATAGAAAGGTAGAGGTCCTTGATTGAATTTATTTGTGTTTGAATCTGTCAGGGATAAAAGAGCCAACAAATAATAAAATAGATGCAAGCCTCTGTAAGTCAGCAGCCACCTGCTACCTCTGGGCTATTAGAGGGCCCCTCAGCATGACAACACAAATCCATGCTGGCAGGCCAATCACAGCTTAAAAAAAAAACCCTACATCAGCTCACCTCTTCAACTCAGTCAGCAGAATGACAGCAATGTTGAAATTTCAGTTTTCCTGATATTACTTGTGAATTGTTTTATAACATTATTTTTACTCTCACTGTCTTGTTTTTTTTTAAATGCTGATAGTGTTGATGGCTCTCAAATGCAGTCTATCTAGTTGTTCTTTTGAGAAATGAAGGTTTAGTTTTACTCTTTAAAAAAAAAAAATCCCCAAATTGGCTGAAGCTCTTGTTTCATTTTTCTCCCTTCTATACATCTAAATCATGTAAATTGCAGGGAACTGTAAAAGTTAAAGTACTCATCACAGGCATCATAATTATTGATAATCAACTATTCTTCAAGGCTAGCACCATTTCACATGCAATTCACTATTTTGATTTCTATTTATAAAATTAGTCAAATTCCGAACTGCTTTGTATCACATGCAAATGCATAAATTAACTCTAAGCATTTATAATGATGCCATGTTTAATAAGGTTAGGGAAAGAAACAGAAAAATGTACTTTTTTTTTCTTTATACAGCAAATAAAATATTGGCCTCAGTACAGTCAGTAAAAATTTTCTCATTATCTTCAATGGATCTGAGTTTTCATTCTTACGGACTTAATTTGAGTACAAAACAAAGATCACAGGGGAGTTGTGGGGTTTGTTTTGGTTTTGTTTTTCCTTTGTGCTGCTGGCTTTGAGAATAGATTCCAAATCATCCTGTCTACATCTGAGGGTACAGAACTAATATTAAAGATGATGGAGAATGGTGGAAATAAAAAAGTTATTTCATTTCCTTTTTTTTTTTTTTTTTTTGTAATCACTCTATACCAGTACTTGTGCTCATTAAAAACTATCTTAAAGATTTCTGTGTGGACTCAATTGTTTTCTAGAAAGGCTGTATTACTAATCTGAACCAGTTATAGAAGAGAATTCTATTTGAAACCAACAAAGGTAAATGGTGAGACTCCCCTGGGACTACATCAAAACTTGTATTTGGCCTTAGTACAAGGCCTTAGTAATCATAAACAAGCAAATTCCAGCATCTCTGAGTTGTCAGTGACCTGATTTTCTTCATCCCTCATTATTAGACAGTATATTTGGGAGAGTATATATCCAAGAAAGCTGGCTCCTTTGAGAATCCTGTGGAGTTATTTTGGAATAAAGAGATGGCTTGTAGGTTCAGATGGCTTGTAGGGGCCAAACATACAACATGAATATATGGAGATATCCTAATTTGTTCTCTGCTCTTTTTCTTCTCTGAGGATTCTATGAGCAATGAATGTGAGCATTTTCTTTTGCAGTTCCTGCAACTTTCATGACAAGATTCCTTTGTTTTTCTTTAGTTATATTTTATATTTTTTTGATATTCTCTCTGAATCCCATTCAGCAACCCTCTGCTTCATAATTTCTGGCTTGCAACTGTATTGCTTTTCTATAAAATCTGGTAAATAAATTAAAATATAAATATGAGAAAGATTTTCTTCTTAATGTTGCATTATACATCTTTTAACTCCTAGTATGGCCCTGTTTACAGTGCATAAGCACAGTTCAAGAAATTTAGAATCGAATAAATCTTTCTGTTTAAGTAACCAATATCATGCTCCTGCTGCATACAAACTCCTACATATATCATAAGTCTAACACAGTCCAGTAATAACAGTACAATAACTGCTGTACAGAAATGCATTCTCATAAGCAACAGCTGTCAGCTAAAATTCCTCACGATTTTCTCCTGAAATAAATTTACCTTTTCTTTCTGCCTACATTACTCACAACTTGATATCACACAGAACCAGAACAATATTCAATAACTTTTTAAAAAGCTTTCCTATTTAAACGGTACAGTGGGTATTTTTTCAGCAAGACTAAAAATTCATGCTAAGACCTTTTCCCATGTGATTAACATTAGCAAATAGAGTACTGCTAGTCCAAGAGTACCACTGAAGATTTGAAGCTCTGATAAAGGACGTTTACTTTGGATGTTGGAAGCCCCGAGGGTGGCTGAGCACTGGAAAAGGCTCCCCAGGGAAATGGTCACAGCACCAGCCTGACAGAGCTCAAGAAGCATTTGGACAAGGCCCTCAGGCACATGGTGTGACTCCTGGGGTGTCCTGTGCAAGGCCAGGAGTTGGACTTAATGATCCTGATGGTTCCCTTCCAATTTAGGACTGTCTATGATTTTATGATGCTAGGATTCTATCAAGGGATATATTTTTCAGGCAATCTCTATAGTTTCTAGAAGGAAAAAAAAAATGAAACTAGGATGTAGAGAGCTCTGTTCTTTTTAAATCTGGGACTTGCCTTGTTATAATTCTGCCTTGAATGATACATTGAAATATGTACCTTGTGTCACACTGTTCATCAACATGTCACATTGTATCATGTCACTTTATGTGGCTCAATATGACAGATGCATCTCTAAAGCAATGCGTCATGTCCCTTGGTAAAGGAAATGTGAAAATAAATATATTCTTCTTTTGTTTACAGTACGCCACTTCCAGAAATACGAAAAAAAAAGAAGAAAAAAGCTCTCAACCACCGTAAAACAAACATCAAGCAAAACCTTTTTATTTAATTTTGCAATATTTTATGTAAATGAAAGGAAAGGGTGGCGTTTTCATCATTCATCTTAAAAAGTAAAAAAAAAGTATACGAATTAATATATGCTTAGAACGTATAATTTCAATTTGTTATTCCTTTGATTCAGAGGATAGAAAGAACATGACTGTAAGCATTTGCTTATACTCTATAAATAGCTAGGAAAATTATGGACTAGGGAAAAATGACTTACGGATTAAACATGTAGTAAATTAATGTTTTCCTGACAACAAATAAATGTATTTCATTATTTAAAAACACAGATATTAATTAACATTAACAGTTATTTCATTTTTTCTTTCCTTGTTTCTTTGAAATAAATTGGTTTGTGTAGCCAGGTTTTGGTAATAGGGGCTTTATAGGGGTGGCTTTTGGGAGATGGTGTTAGGAGATGCCCCTGTGTCTGACAGAGCCAGTGCCAGCCAACTCCAAGATGGACCTCCATTGGCCAGGGTTGGATCCATCAATGGTGGTGGGAGCAGCCAGAGAGAGGAGTGAGAATATGTGATAGAAACAGCTCTGCAGACACAGAGGTCAGGGAAGAAGTGAGGTGAAGTTGCTCCAGGTGCCAGAGCAGAGATTCCCCTGCAGACCCTGGTGGGGCAGCTGTGTCCCTGCAGCCCAAGGAGCCCCATGGTGAAGCAGACATCCCCCTGCAGCTGGTGGACACCCCAACACCAAAGCAGGTGGATGTGCATGAAGGAGGCTTTGATCCTGTGGGAAGCCCAAGTTGGAGCAGGTTCCTGGGAGGACTCATGGATCCATGGAAAAAAGAGCTCATGCTGGAGCAGATTTACTGCCAGGATCTGTGACCCTGTGGGGGATCCACACTGCAGGAGATTTTTTTCTTGAAGAACTGAACACCAAGGGAGGGACCCCACGCTGGAGCAGGGGAAGACCGCTGTGAGGGGTTCTCCCTCTGAGGAGAAAGCAGAAGCAGAGAAAATGTGTGATGCACAGTCCATAACCCCCATTCCCCATCCCCCTTCCCCACTGGTGGAGACGAGGTAGGTAACTGGGCACTAAAGTTGAGCCTAGGGAGAAGGGAGGGGCGGTGAAAAATATTTTTAAGATTTAGGGTTTATTTCTCATTATAGTACTCTGTTTTGATTGGCACGAAATTAAATTTATTTCCCTAAGTTGGCGGTTTTCTCTGTGATGGAGATCTCCAGCTCATCTCGTGCTGAGTGATCTCTCCTGTCCTTGTTTCAACCCCTAAACTTTTCATTGTATTTTGTCTCCCTTGTACAGCGGAACAATAGAGTGGTTTTGGTCAGCATGAGGATGAACTCAAAACACAAATTTTGTAAAATAGTTCCTCATTATATTGAATTGCCTCAGTTTGCCAGACACTGAATTCACTGATATGTTCTATTTGCTGTTAATTAGCGCTGTGTTGAAATATGTTATAAAACTCCACTAGTTGGCTGAGGAGGCCAAACACTGGGCACTGAGTTACTTAGTCCATTAAGATTGTATTTCCAGTGAGTCAACTTCACTCTTTCACAGAGCATAAATGTGAAGAAATGGCAGCCTGTCACATTATGGTTTCCTAATTGTCTCTTCAGCCCCCTTGATGGCTGCATCTAACATCCCAGGTTAAAGTAGATGGCAATGATGCATCATCCACTGGTCACTGCTCTTTTTACTGGCACCAGGCTACTGTTTCTCCATAATACACCCTCATATGACAGCCACAATAGTTTTAAACACCTCCTATGTTTAAAAAATACAAAAGACATTACTCATCCCTCATTCCTGAGACTTATTCTAATCAAGGTTTTAAATACGTGAGAAGAAAGGACAGACAGAGCTGGAAACCAAGCTGTTATGTTCATAGAAGAACATGTACCCAAACATGCATGAGTCCATTTGATATCCCTTATCTAGCCCTGTCTGTTTGCCTTAACCCATATCATAGATTCATAGAATAGGTTGGAAAAGGCCTCTAAGACCACCAAGTCCAACCACTACCCCAGCACTGCCAACTCCACATCTACACATTTTGAAAAGTCCTGAAGAGCTTTTATCAGATCTTTGAGGGCTTAGAGAGTATGGTCTTACCATGTACCATGACTTCATATCTGCCTCAAGATTCTGGGTACTTGTGCTAAGTGAGGGAAACAACACACTGCTAGATGGTGACACTATCTGCATGGAGTGGGTCAAGAAAACACCTGATCTGAACTCAGTCTCAAAACACTGAGATAAAGTCTCCACAATCCAGCTTCTGAAATGAAAGTAGATCAAGTCACCTAACACTGGTGCCTATAGTGCCTCCCCAGTATATGCATTTGTAGGCATCTGTGTAAACTAAGGAGACATACTGCAACAACATACAGTTCTGACTTGGGGGGCTTTCCAAGCAAACACACACCCTGAAAGATTTCCCATCCATCCTTATCTCTACATTTGCAAGCTCTAATCTAGCTAATTTAAACAGGTTTGGAAGACGTGGGTAAACATAATGCATGTTATATAGTGTAATTTTGCACCTTAAAGATTAAAAAATGATAATATTGACTAATGAAGTAAAAAGCATCGGTGATGAAAAGTCCCATTTTCTCCAGTAGAATATCAATCAATTTTTAGCAAGACAAGGACATTTTTTGGTTTCCCTTTTACTGTTACATCCATCAAGAACATACCAGATCAGTCCACTGATGCAAATGCTCATGTTATCAATCTCAGCTTCAAGTATTTCAGTTCAATGCAAAACAAGGACTGATTTACTTGTGATGTAGAAAAATGGACAATTCTTTTTAACAACAAAAAAAAAGGCATTATTTTTCTTGATAATTCTCATGTTATTCAGCTGATTTTTTTTAACTAGGACCTAATGCACTGTGCTCATTTTATTCCTTTGTCTGCTTCATGTTGTTCTTATAGAAAACAGGCAGAAGAATATTTTTTTAACATGATATTGTCAGATAGTTTTAATGAACATCCTTGAGAAGAATGAGATGAAGAAGAGATTGCAAATCTTACTTATTTGAAACTCAGTTCTACAAGACTATTACTGCTTTCTATTCTTGTTTGTTCTTTCTGTAATATGAATAATGACATGTCAATCGTGTATGATTATATATAGTTATTTATGGAACTAGATATTGCCTCTATATTTAATTATACTTTTGCCTGTGAGGTAAGAATTTTATTGCCACTGAGGTGTTTAATTGAATCTATTTTTGTTTCCTATTTTTTTGTATTAATATGTGTACTGACAGCTGATTTACTCACTTTTCTGTGTACTATCCCTACTCTGTATGACAAATCTTCTCATAACCAAATATAACCAATGTAAAAATCTTATAAAATATTATATATATCTATAGGTATGTTTTAAAATTATAAAAAT
>WAAE01029878.1:0-11291 GCA_013400495.1 Nicator chloris | reverse complement strand
CATATTTTTGCACTTCTTATGGAACAGTCTTTAATATATTGAGATGTTTTATTTTTAGATGAGGCTTGATTGCAATATTATCATAATTTGAAAATCATTCAAAACTCACAGAAGCACAATGAACCAAAAAATCATGAACTTATACTGTGGATTTATTTCAGTCTTGGTTCTAAACACTCCTAGACATACAGGCGTAAGAAGAGAAGGAAAAATTTAGGAGATACTTGAAAAAAGGGAGGTGGGAAAAAAAGAAAACAAACCCCCAAATAAACATTATAAACAACGTGTATTTACCTGGGTGATCAAGAAACAAATTACAGTTTATATATATTCTTACATTCATACCAACACCCACTTTATATGGTAATTAAGAGATCTCATTCAATGCTCAGTGGGTTTAGAGAGAAATTCTCATACCCATGTAATGGGAATTGCATCCAGATTCTTAAGTATCTCTTTTGCATTTATACTTGCAAAAACAGATTTTATGGTTCTATTTCAGAGCATGCTGTGAGTGTGCACACTGGAATTTGTGGAAAGAAAACTTCTAAGAGATGCAATTTGTATAGTTCAGAGAAACTGAAGCCCTTATAACATCATGCAGTTGAAAAGTTAGGCCAGGGTCTTTCTGGTGTGTTTAAATGTTTAGAAACTTCTAAATCAATGATATTTTCATGAAGTTATATCACAGTTTTTCTTGAAAGGGTCTAGCAACTATTCTAGGAATTATATGACCTTTTGTCATATGCAAAATGCAACACTGCACTTTTTTTGGAGATAAATGGAACTATGACATAGCTACTGTATTAAATCAATCCTTTGAATATTTGTCCTTTTTTCAAGTAGCATTGATTATTTCAGTGGGGAAAATAAATGATATAGAGGTGTGGATGAGAGAAGAAACCTTAGAAGTCAAGACAATAAATGAAAGGTTTCTCTGCAGGTAAATTAAGAAAATCTAGTGAGATTGCCTGGATGCTGCTGGCCACCAGCTGATCTCCTGGAGCTGGCATCACTGCCACCCCAGAAAGAAAATAAATGGCTTGAGAATGAAAAGTAGACAGGAAGATACCACTCTGAAGAATTCCAGACTGAGGGGAAAAGGCAGTTTAGCAAGCCCTCACATGTTTGAGGTGAGTCAAATTGTTTAGCAGCTCTGTAGCATAGCCTGAGTCTGCTTTCATGCATCACATTACATATTCATTACATACACATCATGATTTCATTAGTCACAATGCAATTGAGTAGACCTTAGTTGTTCTGCATTTTTAAATATGTTGTTTAGCAGCTAATTCCATCAAGAATGAGTGATATTAGCTGAAGATAAAGTGAGAAAATAGGACTCTTAATTCTTCATTCTGTTTGTACCCTGACCAGGGATGTGCTCACTTGCTTCACTGAGGCTTCTAACACGTAAAGAGGGTAAATAGGACAGATCATGTAAATGCAATTTTTTGTCAGTAACCAAAGCTTTCAGCCATTTGTCCCCAAGGTGGCTCAGGCTGCTTGCTGTTCACTGTTTTGTCATTGATACAAAGAATGGAACTTCTCCCTTTCATAAAAAAATGCTAAAATCTGAACTGATTAGCAGGCATACACCAGCTCAATTTGACACCCAAGTAAAAAATGTTTCAAGACAGACGTCCCATTTAGGAAGGTGATGGCAAGGCCCATGCCATTACTGTAAGTAATCTGCCAAGAATTCAATTGTCCTCTCAGCACAAAGAAAAAGTCTTGTCTAAAGGTAATGAGCAAGGTCTTTAAAGTGATTCATAATTTTTTAACAGAAGATAAAACACACACAGAATAATCAACAGACTCAACTGCATATCTCTGAATCAAGTGAATTTTAATAGTCACATGCTTAGAAGAAAGTATTTTACTGAGCCTCTCATTTTTATTTCTACTGTATACAAAAGTATACAGTAGAAATCATAGTATAAAGTTATACAGATGTGTCTACATGATCAGTTTAGCAATGTTTAATTTCCAGGACAGGTCAGAGGTCAGGCTTAGCTTTGGTGATATCTGTGGCCTAGCAAAAGCACTGTGCAAGAACTGCATGATGCATGTTTTATAATTATTAGTGGACTTTATTCCTAGGTTTCTGTATTACTGCTGGCTGGTTTGAAACTGGCCTGGGTGTGTACAAACAAGATGCAATGCTATTTGCTAAACAGCTATTAGGGAGTGGTACTAAATTTAATTTATAGCCAAAGATGTGAATAAACCTGCCTAAATTCTTAGCTCAGGCTTTGCTCATGGTCAACGGGACTTTGAATCTAATCTTTCCTTTCACTACTTAGAGAAGGGCTGAACTTCCAGTGGTCTGATGGGGAAATGCTTGCTCAGCACCATTTCCTTGTTGCTCCTCAGCCCGTTCTAGCCCTAGATACTGTTCTTTTCTGGCACTCACACTGTCGTATGGACTCCTCTTGCATGCCTTCAAAACGACAGCCTCCTGGGATGTTTTCAGGGCATGCTGTCTACCTCCTACCTCTGCAACAATGAATCCCACAGAGGTCTGTGGAAAGATGTTCTGTAGGGAAAAGTGCTTTTGAAGTCAGCATAATTATAGGACAAACTAGCACTAGGCTGCTACCTGTCAGCCAAGAGAATTATCATCTGTGTCAGAGATGGAGTAAGGAGGGAAGAAGATGGGAGATCACCAGAGAAGGTGATCTTGGTGACAGCTTTGCCAAAAGAGTGTGTGTAGGACAGTGGAAGAGAAGTAGAGGAAAATGCTATTGAATTGAAATGGAGGAAGAAGCCGTGAAGAAGGATGGTGAAACTTTCCAGAATCTAAAGGAACAAGAACACTTCATCTTTTCTATGCGTGCTAAGGGGTGGTACCAGTCAGTATGCCTGGACCCCAGGGAAGGAGCTGACTGTGTGCACAGCTCTGTGGTATTTGAGAAGGGCTAAGTGGAACTAATAAACACCTGGAAGCGTGTCCATGGTAAATAGGTCTTTCATGAGACTGTGCTGCAGTTAAATGTTAGTCCTGTGTGATAGGGAAGCACCAGGCGATGAGATTTGTAGAAACCTCTCTAATAAAAGGTTAAAAAAGACCTTTGCTATAGCAGGTTTCTGGGACTAAATTTGGTACAAAACACGTAGAAAACTATGATAAACAAAGATAAGTGTTACTAATGAGGTTAGGGAGCCTGTACTGTTCGGAAGTGCTTTTATGGTAAAAGTCAGGTATTAAAGGCTGTGCCAGGACCTAGTGAAACTGAGGAACTTGCAAAATTTGTTATTTTGAAGTTCTGATTCAACAATTGCTATCTCAGAGCAAGCCCCTTATGTTGTGGGTTACACCTACCGAATACAGCTTGGAAAGGATATCTGCAATTAGAGAAACAAATACTTTGCAATATAGTTATTGTGCAGTTTGTTACCATTTACACTATGGGAAATTGCATTCTCTATTCTCTTATTCTGACTAGAAAACATGACAAGAATTGCTTTACTCTGCATATGTTTAGCACTTGTTGACATTTTCATCTTTTACGAAATAAGGTAGGACTTTTAAGATGGGATCATTTTAACCCAGACACAAGGACAGGGGCACTTCCCTACCTGAAAATGTCTTGTTCCAGCTCATGAGTCCGTTGTTGGTCCTCCTGATTCTGCTTTTGCATTTCTTCTTCTTCTTTTGGAGTCATAGAACTAAAGCCATCCAAGAGCCATTTTTCTCGCAAGACCTTTTTCTGATGGGGAAAAATAGACAAGTGAGTGAATGCTAAACGTTAGGGTATTTAACCATTTCCTGTACTTGTCTTGGTGCCACAGATGTGATCCACAGCATTGCAATCTATCCCGCATAAGGCAACCTGACTGCAATGAGTGCCACTGGAAGAGAAATACTAAACAACTTCTGTGTTTTGAGATTGATTTAAAAGTAAAATCTTTAGGAACAAGGTCTCATTTTATTAGTTCATCCAGCAAAAATGTAGAGTATGTCAGCTGCTATCCATAACAGATTCATATTGGTAAGTGGATCCAGTGGTGTGTGTGTCTTCAATGAAGCAAACCAGTTGTACAACCATACATAGAACAGACTCATGTGAAAGGCTTCAGTCAGAAGCACAACAGTTTTATTTCAATAGCTGTAATTTCTGGGGACCTGGCATTGCATAGCTTCTGGAAGGAGGTATAAAAGATGAGCAGTTTCTGTGGATAAGACTGTATAGGAGTAAGAGGTCTCTAGGGAGTTAGTGATGCAATGCTACCCCTGGAACTTAAAATGATCTTGTGTAATTATGATGGTGAACTCACTTTTCAGCTGGTGAAGATGTGTGGGGTAAGAGGGGCAGTGGAAAGGTGGAGCATGGGCAGCTGTGCCTGGTTAGTGTTTCAGCACACCTGCTGTGTATTTAGAGCTGCTGCTGCAGGGGCAATCCAGAGCTTATGTATTTAGGTCCTGACCTGGTTAGTGTCTGTGGAGTTCTTTCTGTGCAGTGGTGGCTTACAAATGGATGTGTTGCATGTGCACAGGTAAGTGTATCTCTCTCAGCTGTGTTTTCAATTTCTGGTTGCTTCCTACAGCTGCTTTACACTAGGAGAGTTGGTACCTGAAAGTCATCATAGCTCTCAAAAATACTCCTGGTATAAAAAAAATTCTTGGAGATAAGTTCATATTTGCAGGCTAAAAATTGGAAATCATGACAACTTTCTTGCACTCTTGTTACTGCTTTCAGTCTAACTCAGGGGTATAAAATGCAGTTGCTGCCCTGGGGAAGGAGTTGGGACTCTTTAGAAATACTCTTTCAGCAGGCAAAAAAGGAGCACGCATAAAGTCTTTAATTAACCATGAATGTCCCAGTTACAATTTACATTCCTTGAGCTGTCTAATTTCCATTTTAAGTTTTTGGTTTTTCCCCCCTATACAGTTTTGTTAATAGCAGGATGTGGATGCAGATTGCATTGAATTTTAACTACTGCTGCTTGAGGCAGAGTGTGCCCAGCACTGGTGAGAAGGCTGCACTAACCTCAGTGCTGCTTGCAGGGGCTGTTGGAATCCCTGCCTGCATCCTGTGTTGAGTCACTTAAGCTGTTGCTTCCTACACTTTTCTATTTATTGTGTACTTTCCATGAGGTTATTACTGAGGCCCAACTGGCAGAGAAATGTATATGTAGGACCTTATTGCAGTTTAAAGCAATTTTCCACTTGACACACAATGTCATAGAAAGTGTTTCCAAAACAGATTTGCTGAGAAGTCTGTGCACTCCATGGTGCTTTTAAGTTTTTTTACTTGGGGGATGTAAGAGCATTGTTTACAGTTGCCTTAACCTGCAGGACAGTATTGTCTCTCTCTACACTGGATCCTAGGAAATCCTGGCAAACACAGGTTGCTCAAAACTGATGTCCTGAGCCTTGACTCTGTCTATAGAATTGCTTGGTAGCAGTTCCTGGTAGTTGTGTTTTAGGCTCTAATGAAATAAATGCAGATTTTAATAGGATATTTTTACATGATCTGGTAGGTGCAGGTAGCCTCGTGTTGGCACAATTCTATGAAACACAAAATACTGTGTTCTCAAGCTGGAGGGCACATAGTTATTAATTCCCTTTCTATCAAGCTGTTTAGATTTTAATGATAAGTAGGGCTTCTAGAAAAGTGTGGTTCTCATCTTGGCTGGAACAGTGTTAGTCTAGCACTTATGTCTTCAAAAATAAATGTAAAATTGCTTGTGAGATTTAGCATGGGGCTGGCAATGTAGACCTCAGAAACTGATACCATCTATTGAAATCAACAAAGGCTTCTGTATGTATAGGGTTAGGCCCAAGAAAACAAACTCCCTAAATACGAGCATAACACAATAGTGTTATTTTTACATGTTTCTAGAGCAGTTTGCTGCTACTCCCAACTAAATGCCATGCAATCTCTTTTCATTTAATCAGCCATTTTTGAAAGAATGACACATTGTGTAGTTTGGAAACAAGCTTTGAATAAAAGATGGCTACAGATCTGTTCCATCTGGGCAGTGGCACAAGCCAGTGCAGGAGCAGCTGCTTTGGGCCTGACAGGTTTTTTTCTGCTGTCTGACATTTCCTTCCTCAACAAAGTGTCTCTGGGCATGTGTTGGAGCACTGACATGAAAGCACTTTCATTTTGTGTTGGGCTCCATGCATTAAGGGAAAGGGATACTTGTACACTGTGATGTGATAAAACCCTGGGAAGGGCCAGAGTGCTGGAGAATAACCACTTTGTTTTGTGGTTCATGGTCACATCAAAAGTACAATGACAATATCCTGCAGATTCTGTGACTAATTTACACTGTGTACTCCAGTTATAACTCCACTGCCATCCTTAAAAAGGCTGGACTAGCACTGAAATATTCATCCTTCACTGGAAAGCAAAAGTGTTTTGGGTTTGTGAGTCTTGCTCTCCCGGGGGTATGAGAGTTTACCTTACAACATATTGGGCAAGGCATAAATAATTTTCGTGTTTTTTCCCAAAAAAAGGAGTTCAACACAAGAACTGGAGGGAGGAGGTGTGTGATGAGCACCTACAAGGTAGCACTAATGGAGTTCAGGCATGTCAGAAGCTTGAAAATTAATAAGCTAAACTGTAAAAGCTCTTAGAAAGTACATGCAAACCAGTGCTGACTGCACCTTTCAAACAGTTCTGTCTGGTCCTTTCCCTTGTCGCCTCAGTGAGAAGGATTCGTGGTAGAAGGCAGGATTAGTTGTTGGTGCATCTAGAAATACTGGGTGGAGTTTCCCTTGTACCCACACTAGCAGCCCCCATACCCCTTGCAGTTCTGTGAAGCCCTGTCCTCACAGGTGTATTTGCTGGCACGCCCTCCACTCGGTCTGAGAGAAGTGCATGTGTAGGGAATAAATGTTCCTTCTCCACTTCTACCAGGGAACTGAGATGTCATGATGCCTCATCTGTGTGTTCTAGTAAGAAGTTTGCTTGAGGACAGCAAACAAAGTTGTTGGGAAGCCAGAGCAGGGGATCCTATTTGCAAAAAGGAAATTAAAACTTTCTTTTTTATGCAACAAAAAACATACCAAAGCAAAGCTCCAATCAAAAAAACCTCCACAAACCAAACCAACAACCTTTTAAGAAACCTGTTGCTAAGTGTTATAAATAGGAAGGACAAAATGAGGAGGAATAGGATAGTGATACCCATCTAACAAGAACATCTCTACGGCAGTGAGGTTTACTAACCTACAATAGTTTCCTAGGGGACAGGTGTGAGTTATGTTCATAAATCATGGAGCTCTGGATTTCACCATGCACACAATTGCTATGTGTATAAATGAGTGGGATCAGCCTGAATTGCTAGGGAAATGATCCCTCAATAAAATTGATTGCAGTGTTTAAATATTGTAGAAGTCAGAATTTGTCTTAAAGCAATTTATGCACTGGTTCCTTTTGTTGTTTGACTCCGTTGAAATACCTGAATTAGTCAGAAGCAAGAATGTTCATTAAGGGACAAAGCTTCTGGGACATAAAGCACAAGATGCTCATGTACAAATGTTTTGTTTGATATTAGGTGCCTGTCTTATTCCTGAGCTGAAAAAAGTAGTCTACATTTTGTGTGCTCCAAATAACTAATGATATGTTTGTATTCATACAGCATACGTGTGTAAGTATATATTTAAATATACGCTTGATTCCTCTTTTCCAAGTGAATAATTTCCTCAGATCCTTGCTTTGCCTCATATATGCAATAGGACTGATTTAATTTAAAAGATTTTCTGTGTGATATCTGTATGATATCTCATATAACAGGCAGAGAAATCACATCCTCTGTTCTCTTCCAGTGTAAAACCATTTCAGTAGTATTTTTCCAGGAGTGTTTTATCCTCTTTAAAAACTCCATAAAATTTCTTCAGAATAAGTGCAAGGTTGCTTTTTGCCTTCTTAACTTTTAAAACTCCACTGAACCTATTTATTTGAGCTATGAACATGTACTTAGTCTGTCAGGAAACTGCCTTAGGGCTCTGTCTGCACACAGCAGTAGTGAGGATTAGCTGGTTTCTACAACAGATCAGTTTATCCCTCTATAAAGAAGGGCAGAGGAGTTGTCTGGATTTACAGACATGGAAACTTGAAATGTAACTTTCAGTACTCAGTGTAGCCATGTACCGTCATGGAGGAGTCACATGTTTGCTACTCAAAGCTTACAGGACTTGGAAGAGATGTTCCCATCCCTTTTAGACAAGATGTTAGACAAATGCTCAAGCCCATCCTTGGAGTAACTACCTTCCAATAAAATCTGGGCATGGTTGTGTGTTGGCTTGCCTGGCCCAGTGAACCAGTTTATCGTGGCTTTTTGGCTTTTTTGGCTTGACACAAAAGAGAAGGGCGGATGAAACTCAGGATCTGGTGTCTGTTTTGAAGAGGAGTCTGTTTTAAATATGCTTCTCTCACATTTGCTGGAGGAGACAACACACTCCTGGTGTTAGATTCAATATATCTTTCTTGAGACTGTTTATCTGCTCCCATAATGAAAAGAGTATGTAAAATACCAGGTCTTGCATATTTCTAGAAGCAGAGATCTTGTCTGATTTCCCTAAATGACAAGTACTGCCTGACTGCTATAAATATTTTAAGGATAGTGGTGTTGCATAGAAATCACTGCAATTTCAGTTCTCTACAGAAGTGAATCTTTAGGTTTCTTATACCTTTGGACTTTGTAATCCTGAGTTTTCCAGGCCGTATTTGAGAACAATATTTGTTGCATTTATACTTTTTATTTTTAAATATATAAAGGAACGGCATTATTTTACTAAATAATGATTAAACAAGTTGACAAAAGCCTACAGCCAAATAAAGAGGCTGTTTTTTTTCCAGGAAAAAATGCAATTAGACCTCATGATTGTGCTGCACCCTGTACCAAGTGAGGTTGCTGTTGTGGGATTAGGGAGTGAACACACCCAGTCTGAAGTGTGAGGCTTAATTTTCATCTGTGAGTTTTTCCTGGTTATGATCTCATTTTATGCCATGAAAGTGATCAAGTAACATTAGCTCCCCAGTGTAATTTTTTTCAAAGAGTGATGCTTATTAAAGTCAAATGGAGTCCTGGCAGAACTCCACAAAGCTGTGAAAATTTGACAGTAAAAGCACGACTTAAATGCATGAAGATTTGCATTCCAAAATCCCCAACCTTTAGTCATGCTGTATGACTTGAGGCTATCTTTAGTTACATAAATCTAACACTTTACTTACCTTCAAATGTTGATGTTTCATTTTTTCCTCTTCTACTTTTAGACGTTTCTGTGTAATTTCTTCTTGCAGTTTTCTTTTGTCCTACAAATTAAGAACAATAAAGCTTTATTTAGAGAAATTACTTGCTAATAAAGTTATTATGTAGGTGTTGTTCAGTAGGGTGAAATCAATCCATGCAAATAAAGCTCTGTTTTAAAGCTTATGTGGTGCTGAGGCAGTGCATAATTCTTTGCAGCAACAACTTGATCCTGCACAGGTATGATTTCCACCACTATTTCTCCAAAGTATATTTAAATGTGTTAATGACCACAAAGGAGGGATGATGCAAAATAAAAGTTACTTAGTCTTGGGACTAAAGGGCAGGGGGCAAAAACAGGAAGAAAGTATAGTTGAACAGAGTTGTACATGCAGAGTGAGACTAAAAATGCGTCCTGACCAAAATTCCTAAGGCAGCCCAAGCATCGTTTAGGAGAGGAAAGTCTGCATGGTCTGCACTAAGCAGCTGTGATACACCACGGAATGAAACGGGCTGTCAGTGAATCCAGCACTGAGTTTATGTATCCTGTGGCTAACAGCTGAAATAAACAGGAATAAACAAAGAAATTTACTTTGTTAGTCAAATAATGGTAAAGATGAGAAAAGAGAAATGTAATGTACTTCCTATATGTTGTTGCTACCTCTCAATTAATTTATTTTTCTTTTGCTGGTGCACAGGCTGTTTTCATGGCCACTGATCTTTAGAAGGAAAAACCTTGTGAAGTGCTGGTCTGTCCTAGTGCCACCATAATCCTTTTTATTACAGATTAGAGAAAAAAAGGAAATGGATGAACAATGTCTGAATGCTGGCAATGCTTGAGCCTCTCCTGGTCTTGGATAGCACTGTCACATGGAGTAACCTTGTGGCTGCTCTGTGTGAGGCCAAACACTGATTTAGTACCTTGTGTCCTCAGCAGCCAGGGGGAAAGATATCATGCCAAAGGAAAGTAATTTTAATAAGATGTATTAATAGGCTATTGTTTTGGTCAGCCTTAATGCTATAAAATTCTGTTATTATTGGCATAGCACCTTGCCATGTGCCAGTCAAGAAACATTTGTGCTTGTTTCTTGATATATTTTAGGGAGGTAAGTGGAATCTTCTGTTGTCCTGTGCAGAAATGTTTGTTGGCTGGAGGCTAATCCTTCTCACCTTTCAATTAGAAGAAGTGGTAGCTTTTTTATAAGGAGTCTGTTTTCAGACAAGTATGGTTTAGGAAGGAGTTAACTTCTTCACAAAGAGAGGAAGAGCCTTGCCCTTTCAGCCCACCTGAGGAACCAGCTGTGTGTAAGGACTGGCGAAAGTCAGGGAGGAAGTGCTGGACATAAGGCTGGGAGTTGTTCTCCACCATTTCCCTAGGATCTGGGGTTTGGAAACAGGAAGAGATGTGGTGTGCTTGGCTGAATCACTTCACTGTTACTGGAAATTAGAAATTAGCAGCTGGCCACAGGCAGTTAGGACATGTTTCTGAAGGACAGGATAGGATAGGAAGTGAATGAAGCCACCAAGCTTTCTGGGGGCTGAGGGCAGGATACAGGGTGGCCAGGCACTACTGGTGTATGCTGGGATTTAGGAGGTGAACATCAGTGTCACTGATCTCCCGCAGTCTGCAAAGTATAGTAGTTATTTATAAACCCTCTACAATTTTTCTTTGATGGTGTTAGTCTGCCTTTTTAATACTCCAAACAGAACAGGTGGGGCTCTTTCCTCAAAATACATGCTATTTTTACCTCTGCAGTGGTTTTGTGTTTTGCCAAAGCTCTCTAATACAATTAACAGGGTTACTGATTTAGGATCACTATAATATATAATTTTTCTGCAATGACCCTTGTGTGAGACTATCCAAAAGCTGCTATGCTGAATTTTTCTTAGCCAGTCCTGATTTTGAAGACAGACTACCTGGTCTCTGATCTTCATGATTTTCCTTACTTAGTAAATATTCCTGATCTCATGGTATAAATGGCTTTTATATAACCTATCATTAGATGAGCAGTGTGACAAGAGCTTGTGTTTACAGATTATTACAATTCTTAAGGAAAACTCTCAAGTCTTAAGTTCTGTATAAGATT
>WAAE01029863.1:0-25707 GCA_013400495.1 Nicator chloris | reverse complement strand
AAAAAAAGAGGGTCACTATTGACTCTCTGTATCTCTGAAACATTCGTCATTAGACAGCACCTGGGCTTAAGGTTTTCTGTTATGGAATTTAATTGCAAAAGATTGGAAAGATTTCTTTGCTCATCCTATCTGTCTAATGATAATATTGAGAGTTCTCTTTGTTTGTTATTGGGGTGAGAATTAAGACCAAAAATATCATTGCTGAATTTTCTTTAAAGCTACCTTTAAATTTGGGAACAGAGTACTGAGTAGGATGGCATGTTGAGACAGACTGTAGCGAGTAATACATTTCTTGGATTTTTGTTTTCAGCAAAAATCAATTCAAATAAAAAAATATAATATCTCAAATTCTGTTCCATAATAAATAATGTTAATTTTGATCATCTTTCTGTAACACTTCATGATGTTTCATAATGAAAATGCTTTAATGTATTACGCACCAATGGACTTAAGGTAATGCTGGTGTTTCACTGGGACAAAAAATAAGCTAAGTGAAGGCAAAAGGTGTGACTTTTCAAATCTCTAGCTCAGTCTAGTGCTAAGAATAATATTAAAGTATGGCTAATTAGGAATATCTCGTCTTCTGCTTAGACTTCAGGTGCATTTTTAGACTGTTGGTTGTTCTTCTTCTGATATTTATGGAAGCAGTTTGATTTTAATGGAAATCTGAATTTATTTGAAATGGGATTTGGTTAGTAGGGAAATGCACTCTCTTTCCAACATAGGTCTCTTTGTTGAACTAATTTCCGAAATGTAACTCAGTGTAATGAGTGTATTCTATATGGAACGTAATCAATGAAAACACTTTATAATGTCTTCCGTATTTCTCACAGGTTGTGAAGATGAGAAAAGATGTGAAGAAGGCCAGAGTCCTCACTATTCGCAGACTGACCAGACACATCGGGAAATTAAAATCAAAAAAGTCAGTTTTCAATAAAAATTTTTTTGTGGTTTATAAATAAGGCAGTACTTTAATTGTTTTCTCAAAAATGGAAAAATGGGAGAAAAATGCACTACATTTAAAACTTAAGGCACTAAAACACATTAATTCTATTTATCTTAGTTTTCCATCATTTTAGACTAAAAATACTAACTAAAAGGAGTTTCATAAAGCAAAAATGGGATGACTTTTTAATGGGATTTAGTGTCTTGGAAGGTAATCTGAATCAGTTACAGAACCTTTTACAGCACATATGAAAGTGTCAGATTTCATCTTTTGTGTTATTCTGCTGTTGAATTTAGGTTGCACCAAGTTTTTTCACTGTAGTTGTCTTCAGGATTGTGTAGCAAAAAATACTTTGTTTGCATAGATATACAGGTCATACCTGATTTTTAGTAATTAGTATTACTTAATTCTTCTATGAATTCTTCAGTTTAAACAATATTTTGTAGGTTATGTTTTTAAAGATTACTGGCCTAAATAACTTAGCATGTGTCTTAGAGGCAGTGTGAGGTATATCTGTTACTGTGTTCATAGGGTAAATTGAGCATACTCTCACCATTTTAGCAAGTTGTCCCAAATAAGAAGTAAGCCCAATGAACTTCATATTGAAATATTACAGATCTTAAAATATAATTATATTTGAGACACTGGTGTCACCTCTTCTTGATATGAATCGTGGTTTAGTATTTTCTAATACAGTAACATTTGTTTTTCATATTGTTCTGCTAAATCCTCAGTGTTCCCTCTGTTTGCAGTACAACAAAAGCATTAAGCTATGTTCAGCTCTTTGCTAAAATGTTCATTTGCAATAAGGGATTTTGTTTATGTACTATCTCTTGATTTTTTAAATTTTGCTACTTAGTATTGCCAGAGAGGAAATAAAATAACTAAACTGAGATTTATCTTAATAAAGATAATCTTCACTTGCAGGGGTTCAGAAGACTTGAAATTAAAGAACCAAAAACGCGTTGAGAGATTAATAGAAGAAATCCATGCCATGAAGGTAATGCCCTGTTAAAATAATCAAATATTAGAGACAATTTACTAAAAGCTTTGTCTGTTTTCTGCGGCTGCAGTACTGAAATTTTAAGTATTTTCAGAGTAAGCTTGAATATTAACATAACTAGCAAATTATGAGTATTTGTGTTTGTCAAGGTGTTAAACAATTTGAGTCTTAAGATTTCCAGGCTAAACATGAATTTGCTTAGCAGTGTGTAGTGTTCAAAGTTTTTACTGTAACAGTTAAAGCACAGAATTTGAAGTTCTTGTGCTGCTCAGGAGGCATTTTGTGTGTCTGACAGTACAGTATCCTCATTGTCTGTCCTGAAAGCTACAAATATCATATCATGTCATTTGTATTTGGTTCTGTAACAGTTTCAAACTGTAGCTGTGACTGGTTACGTGAGTCAGATCTTTTTTAATTTTCAACCTTCCTGTTAATTGATAGCATGTGTATCTTATATGTTGTGACATCAAGAAAATGCTTCATAATTCTATAACTTCATAATGATTTGTGCTAATCTCTCAATTTTAGTTGATACTAAATAAAATTATATGAAGTGAAATGCGTTATGAATTCCAATCATAGGGGTTGAGCCCAAGAGCCGTATATCGGTCATTGTTGGAACTCTGGCTGCTGAGAATTTTAGGCTTTCTGTGCTGAGGCACTGACCTCCAAGAGAACACTGCATTTTTCCTGAGGCCTTGGAGAAGGCTTCCAAAATTGCATGATAGAACTGGGATTATGGGTGTGTAGTTTGAATAGAAGTGTGTAACATCACATGGTGGAAAACTTAGAGTTTAAGGTTTTAGAATATAGTAATATATAGAAAGCAAGATGGAGGTTTTAGGGTGTAGGTTAGTCCTTCTTCTTCACCTTCTTAATGGGTTTGGGTGGTATTTTGTAACTGGTTAGAAAAGTCCTCATTGCAGACCATGGTTCGTGGGTTATTGGGTTAAAAGTAAAAATAATTTAGGTGTTATTTCTTAGTTGGACAGTTTATCCTTGAAAAGTCCTTGTAGAGATAGAGATACAGCCATTTTTCACCTTGTTAGAGTGCTGTAGAACTCACGGCTTGTGAGACTGTAATATAGATAAGATTAACAAACATCTGAGTCCTAACACGAAATATCATCTTGAGCGTTTAATCCCAACTCTGACAGAGAAGAAGATAAAACTGCAACAGATCGTGACAAATGTGTTCTCACAATATGGCCGTTTCAATTGTTTCCTTGATAAGTATAGTTGATCACTGTAGTGACTATATCACTTACTATTGTGTACTATTCTCGGAGGGTTTTTGTTGGTTTTTAACATCTCTTTCTTTCCTCAACTTTGCAGAGATCTTAGTCTTCAAAAAAAGCTAATAACAGGAAAGGCTTCATAGACCAATTGAGATGTGCTTTGTGCCAGGTGGATCAGGTAGAATCACAGGGATTTTTAGCTTAATACTTCCAGAATTTGTTTCTTAGATGAAAGAAAAGCTTCTGTTTCTTATGAATCACAACCTAAAAGGCCCCAGTTGCTTACGTATTTTTTTAACCACTGTGATTTCTGGACCAACAGAGATTTTTAAAGTTGGGATAGAACTATTCCTCATTCAGCATGGAAAAAGTAAAAAAGACAGCTTTCACACAAACTTGTAATGTTCTTTCAGATGAGTGGAGATTTTATATTGGGTGAAACCTCACTCCCAGCAGCCTTTTGTCCTAAGTTATTGATCATAAGATTCATAAAAAACACCTTCACATAACTCAAGTTATGAATTTGAGAATTCTAAGGAAAGATTGGACACAATAGAAATAGAAAGTGATCTATAAAGTTGCAGTTTAGAGCAACTAAGGTTTGAGATATTCTAGATTATTTCAGCAGTTTTAGTGTGTGGATGTCAAACACATGCCAGAGGAAATTCAAAATACTTTCAAAATTGATGGACTGTGTGCAAGATATAGCAATTTTTCATGTTCATGTTAACACCAAGAGGTTGTCCATGAACTTCACATGTTTTATGTGACATGTAGAAAAAAGTCTCTTCTCTCTTACTGAATTATTAATCTTGAGGAGCTGCAAAGAGCAGTTCACTGGAAAAGACAAAAAATCCAACAAAATTATTATAGCAGCCAAAGTGGTTTGGAGCCAGAAAATGGATGTTGCACCAGAGTCTGATACCATGTGTATTTTCAGGATAAAAGATTTATTGAAGTGGTAACTTAGAACTTCTAGAAATTCTTTATTGGTTGGAGGCATGAAGGCCTTCTGTAGGTTAAAGAAAATAGTACGATTTTTTTTCCAAGTTCTTCCCTGTTGCCAAAATGTTGTGGTGTGGCACTGGCTAAGCACCAGGCACCCACGAGAAAAACTATTCACTCATACTCCACTGCTGTTGCTGAGCAGAGGAGGGGGAAAGAAAAACCGAAGGGCTCATGAGCTGAGATAAGGATTAGGAGAAAACACTCCAATGGCAAAACAGGCTCAAAACTTAAAAGGTATAAAGAAAAATTTGTTAACAGAATTAAAAGAGGATAATAAGAACTAAAATAAACTTTTAAAACACCTTTTTCCTCCCCCCAGCCTCTTCTTCTTTCCCACTGACAGTGCAGTGGGAGTTTTGGTCCGTTTTTCATTTGAAATCTTTCTTCAGTTTGCTTAGGAAGAGAAGTCTCTTCTGCTATGCCATGGGATCCTTCCCACAGGAGACAGTTCTCTGTGAACTTTTCCAGCGTGGTTCTAATTTTCACAAGTATCAGTCCTGCCCAACCTGCTTTAACATGAGTACCTCCCCCGGGCAAAATAATCTTCCAAAACTACATGGTGTGTGGGTCATGGTGTGGATGTAGTCTTTTAAGAATAAGCTGCTCTAGTTTGGAAGCAAGGCTCCTCTGTCTCTGGAAGCAAGGGTCTGCTCTCTCTGTGTGGGTTTCCTACTAGATTACAGCTTTTCAGCATCCACCTGCTCCAGTGTGAGCAGCTTTTCTCACGGGCTGCAAGTGGATCTCTGGATCTCCCCATGCATTTCATGGATTACAGGGAAACAGTTTGTTGTATTATAGTCCTCACCACAGCTTGTAGAAGAATCTCAGCTCCGATGTTTAGAGCACCTCCTCTCCCTCCCTTCTTTCACTGACCTTAGTGTTGCCATGTTGTTTTCCTCATGTGTCCTCACCTTTTCATTTTCTCTGACTCAGAAGGAAATTGTCGTAAGTCTGTTCTCAAGTTCTATCAATTGAGAAGTTCTTAGAGGGTTTTGCAGCACTAAAAGGTTGATCTCGTCTGGCTCAGTATCGGGGAATTGCTCATTGTGCCCCTCGCTGTTGGCCCCTTGAGGGCCGCTGGCGCTGCATGGGCAATGCTGGCCACCGTGGTGCTGGCACCATTCCATGTCTCTCTTCATGCGGGGTGCCAAAAAGGAGAAGCCGCTGCCCGCAGCATGGCTGGCTAAAAGTAGCTAAGCAGGCAAAGTTCACTGCAAGCTGTGCCGAAATGGTGTGCTGCATGGCCCCAGCTGCGTGGCCGCGGAAGCCACTTGAGGAAGAGGAAGGACTGCATTCGTTTTTTTGCCTTCTTAAATATGTCATTGCGGAGGTGTTACCAGCTTCGCTGATTGGGTCAGCAACATGTCCATCACCAGAGCCTTCAGGGATCGGCTCTGCTGGATATAGTAAAGGTGTCAAGGAGTTTTTCTCAGAAGCCACTTCTGTGGTTTCTTCCACCCCCACTAAAAGCCATTGTGTTAAACCAATGCACAAAGACACCTCTTTCTAAACAACAGTCCTTTTTTCTTGCATCGTCAAGAGCAGACCCAGATGTCCTTTCTCCTTATCATATATGCAGAAGAAAAAAAAAAAGGTGCCTGAGGACTGTTGGCAACAAAGCCATTGGAAAGACTATGTATTCTGGTGACCTCAGAAGGCATTATTGGGGGATTCCTTTTTACGGGGGATTTGTTTCAGTCTCAGGGAAGAAAGACAGAAATTTTGCAACCTTGACACAGTTGTCTGTTTTTCTGAAGTTTTTAATGCAATGGCCTAAGTTTCTCTTATTCAGAAAAAGACCCTAATGGTTTGAAATCCTAATCAGGGAGAATTCTTTGCTTTCTTAAGAATTAAGTTTCTCAGCTCAGCTGCCTGTAAACTCAAACTTTTTGAGCCTGCAGCTCTGCAGAACTTTTCTGAATGAAACAAATTAGAACTTTCAGTTACGAGATTTTAACTTTTTCTTCTCTTTCTAGTTTGTATCTTTACTAACTACATTCTGATACAATAGGAAGCACAAAATGCTTGCTGTCACCAACAGTTGTATCAGTTGTAACAGTTGTATGTACGCAATGCTATTTTATAGGGTAGATATAATTAGCATTTATTATAGCATAATAAAATTATCAATTTACTGTCCTCAAGTAAATTCTGAACAGACAGTGCTGACATAATATCACTTTAAACACACTGTTTCCTAGGAGTGAGACAGTATAAGATACTTTTACTTTTTAGGTTTATTGGCATGTCCATGTCTTTTTCTAATATGCTTTATACAGACACACATGCACAGTTCTGGATATATATTGAAAATCTATGAAGTGTTGGTGCTGGTCTGTGTTGAAAAACCTTCTGTTACTTGAATTTGCAAATAGTATATATTATATTGTTAGAATGACATTTAATTTTTTTTTCTCTAAATTTTCATTGCTAGAACTGAAGAATGAAAAAAAAAACTTAACTGGCAAATACAATTAAAAGTGTCTCAAGCACAACAGTCAGAAGTAAACATTGTGAGAAATGAGAGCAGTTAAAAGTTCCAGCTATGTGGATGCAGGAACTGAGTTAATTGTTTGCAGGAGTTCTCAATGCTATTGGAATAATACACTGGGTTTTGAGTTCTTCGGTTTTCATTTTTTCAAAACGGTATAAAATATTTTTTCAATGCTTTACAAAAGATGGGGAAAAAGAATGGTATGATCCTTTCTAGTCCTCTGCTATGATACTGCTTCTATGAAATATAAAATTGTGTATACCTACAGGTATTTCTTTGCTTGTTTGTCAGGTTTGATGATACTATCAAAATGGATTAATTATCCATGGTAGAGTACTACTTTCCATATTTAAGAAGCTATTATTTTTTTGAAAGTTTCTTGACACAGAAATAACAGATTGTCTAGTTATTTCTTAGTGATGTCTTACCTTGAGTTGTTGGAATTTCTTGGCTGAAGTAAGATCTTAATATAAATCATTTGTTTACCATGTGTTTAGGAGTACTTTTGCCTTTATCTTACAACAAAAACCTTGGCATTGTGGAAGGTGTTGCTATATCATATTTTGGGGATGCCCATGAAGAAAATATGGACAAAAGGCAATTTGCAGTGCTTGAAGGCAAAAAGCCTTCCATTTGTCAGGAATGAGCAGCGCTTGGTTTCAGCCATTTTCAAGTGTCTTGGAAAGATACATTCTCTATCTGAAAATTATCACTGAAGAAACAGATTAGTTAATACAATGCAGGTTTTTTAGTACACTTAAACCATAGTATTTATCACAGAATAATGACCTTGGTACAAGAGATACAGGAAAAAATATTGCTTCACATTATTTTCTCTTAGTTTTATACTCTAGCAAGATGTTAACAGAAGTAGACTTAAATGTGAACTCCATTACTAAGGTTTTGAAAGCCAAATTATTTTATAAAAGTAGAACCTCAGTGTGAAGCATGTTTTCACAGTCCTTGTCCTTGAAACAACAGTCATTCAATTTCCTGAAAATAATAGTGGTAAGGTTGAGAACAGGGCTGGGTAACTGATGCTTTTTGTAGTAGGTCAGCCTAAGGACCTTGGTAAGTCTTTTTTGTAGTATGGCCTTTTTGTATGGAATTTTTATATCCCGAAATACCAGACTCTTTTGTAAATATTCATCATTTTTTTTCTAGCAGTAGTGTTTTCTGTCTTGGTTAATGGTTTCATGTTCTGTAACCTGGTTTTCAGTTAACATCTTGCCGTAATGCACTTCTTTGCTTTTTTTATCTCCTAGCATGTGTTTCCAACAAGCTTGCGTATTTTCTTTTAAAATAGATAGCAAACACTCATCCTAATGTTACAGAATCTTAAACCTTTAAAAGTTTTTGTAAGAGTAATGGGAAGTGCTTAAACTTCAGTGTAGTCATCCTAGAAACAGTCCTTGATTCTTCTCGACTAAAGGCAGAGGCGGGGTGGTTCAGCTTTCACAATGGTGTGGGACAGATGCCACTTGCAGACCATTTCAGGGAAGGAAGAAAGGGTAGAACTTAGAGTTATTCAGCCCTCCTTCAGTGGAGCAGTCTAGATCCTTGCTTTGGTGCAAATGTCTGGCTTTTTATCCATGCATGATGCATTCCTCTGCAGTAATGCAGGAGGCATGGGGCTTTGAGTGGCACATACATCCATGTGTGTATTGTTCAGACATACACGTGTGAGGAGTCAGGGACTGTTAGGAAACATAAGTTTGCTGCTCTCAACAGTACATTCTACTTTGCTGGTGGTAGTTCATGGCTGTTCTGGACAACATATGCCTTAGTAGGGAGTATTATTTTTGTTAAACAAACTGCATATTAATTCAATGGCTATCTAAAATTATGTCAAGTTTGAAGTAAAAGCTCTTCCAAGTAGGGAACACAATGTAAAGACCACTTAACGTAATGGAGAAGAAGGTGGTGTGGATGAACAGTGTGTTCCTGAGCCCAAACACAGAGGAAGTCCACCAAAGGTGGAAGTAAGAGCAGACAGCCTATGAGGAATGTGGACGACACTGTACCTGAATACACAGAGATGATGTTATTAAAAGAAAACTCTGATGGATTTTAAAGTAGTAAGGAATGTGAAGCTCTGCAGGAATGGATGCTGTAAGTACACTGCAGCAGAAATAAGGCTAAAGGAAAATAAGAGTCCCCAGCTCTGTGTGGAGATATGGAAAAAGGTAAGCTATTTCTTTTTTTTTTTTAAATGGATGAATAAGAATGAGGAAGGAATGCCTCATCAGGAACCTACATAAGCCTGTTTCCTCAGTGTACCCACTTTACTTGAATATTTGTACCTATAGCCTTTTTTGATTATCAAAACAGTGAGATGGCATGTTGGTATAATCACTGGCTGAGTTCTGTTCTTAATCTTCATAGCATTTCGTACTCTTTTCACTGGGACATTGCTTTCATTCATATTTATGCTAAAATGAGAAACTACTTAATGTTCTTAACTGTTTTCCTTAGCTAGTCTCTTGGTTGCTTCTCTTGCAGGGTCAAAATATGTCAAATGAACAATCTCAGCATAAGAAAGCTGTAGAATATGATACTTCCTTTTTTTCTTGTTCTAGATAGCAAGCAAGCATAAAAGGATACTTAAAATTGTAACAAAGAAAAATTAATGTGGGTTGTACTGGACAGTTTTAATTTGAAGGAAGAAAATAGCTGACAGCCATTCTTACTGTTTTATTCCATTATGATAGCAGAAGTTCTTTGGCTTTTTAATGTACTGAAATACTGTCCTGGATTACATAAAAAAATGGGCTGCATTTCTTAAAAATGAAAGTCAGTAAAAATATCATCAGCTTCATTTTGAAAACTTCATTGTTGACAAGATACTTAAATAGAGGCAGCTATCGTGGGTTTTTTCTTATGCATTAGATTCCTAGGTACAAAGTCAAAACAGATCACAAGGGCAGTTTTTTGTTGGATTTGAGACAACTTAAGGAAAATATTAAAGTATGTTCTAAGTGCAGGTTGTCAACTGTCTTAAAAATATGGCTTGCAGATGAAGCTTTTTCTAATCATGTCTTGCATAAGAATTTTACTGTCTTATTTTTTGTAAGGATGCAAACTAAGCCATTTTCACTTTTTGAAAAAATAGGGCTTCCAGATGAGACTTCATCTTTTCTGAATTCTGTGTGTTTTCATTGTTTATTTTAATAAAGAGGCAACCTTTGCAATAATATAAAAAAATTAATGCAACTTGTATGCCTTTATGTGAAAATCAACCAATGGTAGCAAAACAAACCACCTACTCTTGATCAAAATAATGACAGAAGTATCAGCTTGTTTCTGCACTCATTTTGAAATCATTTATGTGTATTCAAAGTAGATACTTCTTTTGCTGTTGACTTCTTTCATCATCCCAACATTCATTTCACTTTACTGAACCAACTTGGGCCTTTTCTTAAATGTCTCCATAATTCATGAGAACCTGAAAAAGAAAAGAACATTTCTGTAAGTACTGCATATCTTTCCTTTGTATTTTGATCATCCTGTGCTGAGGTGTAGTAGTCGTCAAGAAAAGACTATCCGTGTGAGATGTCTGAGGCAATTCTAATTAATTTCTTTCTGTATACTAGCTGTTCTTTGTACTTAATTTATTCTGGAGAAGCAAAGGGTAATATCTGCAGTGAATAGTGAGTCTACTTAGTATGGTGGATCAATATTAAACGACCTAAATATCCTTAATCAGCTGTCTCTTTTTGTCCTCTTTCTTCTGAAGATATTTCCCTTAGAAATTAGATCTTTTGTTTTTCACAAATACAAGTTCTTCTTTAATATTGTGGTAAAGGTTTTATTCCTTTTTCTTGTAATTGAAGGGTTTGTGGTGGGAAGGGAGAAGCAATTGGAGATTACTGTATCTTTATAGTCACTTGGAAATTAAAAATTAGTTCAGAATGGTGACTGCAGCTGCTATGACTCCTTATTCCAGCTGAGGCTTTTGTGTGTGAAATCGTACTTCCCCCACGGCTACCTCCTGCTTAAAAAAAAAAAAAAAAAAAAAAAAAGTTTGGAAATGCAATGCTAATGTGCATATGATTTTAGTGCTGGACAGACATATTGGCACCTTTATTTAAATGAGGATTTAGTGAGCATATGGATGAATAGTAAAAGGTAGAATAATGGTACCTTTAGGAGATGAAAGTCATGCCTTGCAAATCAGTGGGAGTTCTTTGAAGGACTTTGAAATACATAGTAGATAGTATTGATTTTGTATATTGTTTTACATTAAAAAGGAAAGCCATTGTCCAGCTTTCACCAAAGCCTCTAGAGGTTTTATGTGGGTTTAGTTTGTTTTTTCTTTTTTAAAAGCTGTTCATCAATATGAATTTTCTTATTATAGTTGTAGAGTTAAACATAGTAAGTGAAAGAGAAGAATAGATGCTTGGCTTTTGTAGTGTTGGAAAGCTAACAGCAGAGTTTTGTGCAGATCAGTGCTGGAAATGATTCAGAAAAAGTGAATGAATGACAGAGCTTGATGATTCCAGATTTTCAGGGTAGTGAAAATGCTAATACTAAAACTAAAAAATACTACAGAACTGACTGGGCAGTATTTTTTTCGACTGGGCAATGAAATGACTGAAGAAATTCAATGGTGATAAATGCTAAGGAGTAGTTGTGGTGCTAGTGAGAATTACATTTCCATTTTTACTGGGTTGCAAGAAATTGGCTTTTGCTGATACCACTAGGAGGTGGGTATCAGAGTTACCGTAGATACCTGTGAAAATGCAATTTTGCTCTTCCTTCAGACAGAAGACAATCTCTTCCTATTAAAAATAATTATTTTACTGGATACTGCATAAATCATCTTTGTGTATGTAAAGAACAACCAAATAATCTACTACAAAGAAGAGCATCAAGAATGATTAGATATGGCACAGCTTCTATATAAAGTAACAAAATTGGAAGAGGATTCGCCAGGCTACAAGGTGAATTACTGGTATTGGGAGTTTTACACAATTCACATATTTGTCCTGGATAGATATTGTGTACCAATATTTTGCTGAGGAGGTTTTAAGAGCCAATTTGAAAATCTGCGTATACTAAAAGCAAAACTTCCTTCCGTGTTTTGTTACCATCCTTTCTTTCCACCTTTACTCTGCACCCTGAGCAAATCAGGTGACAGGTTTCTCTTGCTGAAGCTTCAAGATCTCTAGGAAAGGACAAAAACTGATTCATGTTTTTCTCCATGGAGCTTGAAGAAAGGACTGGAGGAGGAGTAATTTTCCGTGAGACATTGCATACTGGGAACAGGAATGGAAACAAAAAGTTCTTTTTTTCTGCTTGGTGTCTAATCTTCGAACTCTTATGCCCTCTGGAAGCAGACAAAGTGGTTGTGCGTATGGGGTCTGTGTATTCACCTGCTTCTGCTTCACTCTGTATCTCTCTGCGTTCTTCTGTCCTCACTATTTGTTTCTGTTTCCGCGTCTTAGTTCAAACCCAAAATGAGCGGGTAAACGTAGCGTTTGGGGGGGTTATGACGAGGATTGCACCCATTTGTCAGTCACTGTCTTGTTGTTTAGGAATGCCGTGAGCATCCAGCACGTCCTTTCGCTGGCTGCCTCGGTGGCGCCTTGCTGGCTCTCGCTGCTGCCGGGCGGGAGAGGCGGGGAGGGGGCGCCGCGCCAGGGCTGCCCCGCGCCCTCTCCTGGCAGGTAGCGCTGCTTTCCTGCCGCGCTCGCTGAAGCCGCGCTGCTGGCGGCCGCCGGCGCTGCTGGCAGCCGCGCCGAATACCGCGGATAGTAACTCAAAACCCCGGGCGCTTCCAGCCAACACAGGGCTGCTTGGAAATATGTTAACCCTCAAATCGCATGTGGTTGTTATTTTAATATTAGGAAAGCACTGTGGAACAAATTGTGTCAGTACAATGAAATTACGGATTGCATTACAGTGCGAGTGAACACTGACATTCAGAACTAAGGGATGTTTGAAGAAAAAAGAATACCAAATGATGGCAATTTTTGGCATCATGCTTGCTGTGCTTCTAGGCTTGCTTGTTTTACTTCTCTTTTTTGTCATTTTTATATGCTTGTAATTGTAGTTTACTTTCATAATACTTTCTACTTCTGAAATAGTCACAAGATTACAGACTTGCTAATTGCTTTCTGTATGCTATGGTGAAAACAGTGACTGCTCTCTGAATGTGACTACTGAATCAGATGTGAACCTCCAAAATGAAACAATTCGTTTAATCTAATTGACAGAATAAAATGCCAAGTTCACAGTGTTCATCTTGGTAGACTGATGTAATTGCTGGCATTTGACTTGCATACCTCTTGAAATATTAAATTAGTTTATAAACGTGGCAGAAAAGAGCATCCTATACTTGCCAAATAAAGTTTGGGTACTTTACAAGAGCTCAAACAATTAGCCATATTGAGTGTTCTTTTGGGGAGTTGCTTTTTTTCATTTTGTTTTGTTACTAAAGCATGAATAAACAGTCTTTCCCTCAGCTGCTTGTTCTGCTGTTAGAAAAGGTTTTGCAGCATAGAAGAATGAGGGTATTTAGCTAGAGGAAGGTAACCATTTGTGCAAAACTGTCTTCATAGGAATACGGTGTAGTTTTGTTAGATGGGTATTTTTGTAACTTTTATTTTCCAGAAAACAAAAATCCCAGAAAATGATAAAATTTTGTATTGTGAAACTTATTAGATGAAAATTCACAGGTTGACACTGAATTTCACTTGGATCTAAACTGAGACAGCAATACTGTAGACATTTAGTAATGTTTAAAATTGGTGCCAGCAAAAACCTGACACCAGTGTAGTTTACAAAAAGAACAATTGCTAGAGAAGTTCCTCTTGAAGTACATGCTTACATTCCCAGTGATTAACTGTAATTTTGGAGTATTGTCTCTTTTTTTTTTTTTTTTTTGACAGGTTAGGAATAGTTAGTTGCCATTAAAATCAATTGTCCTATGTTCATCTAAAAGGAGGTGGTTCTCAACCTTCTGATTTTTTTGGGAAGTTGTATTCTGGTAATTTCCTCTAATGACGTCTTTGGTTTTGTTATTTTAAAATATGAATTAAATTTTACCATTTTTTTCTTAATCTGTTTCGTAGTGGTTCTGTCCAAGTTGTCATTAATCCAACAAGGTTGAAAACTAATGATTTCAAGTAAGATTACTTTTTTATTTTGAGAGGTCTTATATTAAAATCAAAGACCAGTTAAAACAACATAAAATTCAGTAAAATTTTGAAAATATAAGGCTGTTGATAAAACAGTCAAAGTCATTAAAAATACATTAAGTGTCTTCAGTGCATACTTCAGGAAAATGAGAAACTGTAGAACAATTTTTCTTATGCTTTTCTTCCTCTTTATACAGACCCTAGATGATTTATAGATTAAAAACTCTTTCATTACTTCTGAACATCATAATAATCTTGAACCCAAGTGATACAGTAGAATGTATTTAAATTATAATTCACTTAACCTGTCTCCAATTAGAGAGAAAATATCTTCATTTCTACTGGATAAAACCTCTGTTTTCAATATCTGGTGATACCAGAACTAAGTCATCCAGTCAGATTGCCGGCAAAAGCTTGTTGGCTACACTGGTGGAACAAACAAATTCCATAGAATATGTTTTTGCTTTCCTGTAGTTGTCTGTCCTTTATGACACAGGTATGTACAGTAAAACTTGACTTCCATGGAAAGCTACATCTCTACATACATATATTTTCAGATATTTATTGGACTTGCTGAATTGACTGTAAGCTTAGCAAAGGCTAACTTCTCGAAGTTATTTATTAAAAGAATATGTTGTTTCTGAATATGTGCAAACTTCTGAAATAGTATTTATTCACGCACTATTATATTTCTATTTGAAAACTGTTAGTACATATATCTCTTTGATGGTGATATCCACAACATGTGGAGCATTGCTAGTTGGAAAGACATTCCTACCCCCATTGTAATGTGGCATCTAATTTTCTTGGAATAAATAGTATGTCAGTAATATGCTGATTTATTTTGTTTAGTCATTTTGAGTGCACACATGCCTCAACAGACAGTCTTTACTTTGTCACTATATTACATTAGATTAAAAGATCTTCCCAAACACATCATTCACAGCAGTTAGTTACTATCTTTTATGGTCTCTTACCACACAGTAGAGTCCTGTGTTTTTAAAATAGATGTTGATATTAGCACCACTTAGATTTTGTGTCCGTCTGTAATTTAAAAAGCAAAGGAATTTATACCAATGAGTCACCAAATAAATCATGAAAATAGCTCCCCAAAATAGATTCCTTTGTTTTTTCTATATGAAAGGTGTAGGTTCTGGCATAAATGTTTGCAAACATTAAAAATGCTAAATGTTGCCTTGCTTGGAAGAATGGCAAGGCAAACTGAATGAGGCAGAGAGATCTTTAACCTTAGTGTGAGTAAATTAGGTATACCTTGTCTTTTATTTCTTTTTCTAAGAACTTTGTAGATGTTTGTCTCTTTTGAATATTAAAAATGAATGTGTTTAATAGCATTTTATTTAAATCCAGCATTAACTATGTCTTAGTAGGCATAGCAAGGTCCTTCTGTATGTGGTATGAGTGGATTGTGGTAATAGAGGGGAGCTGAAGTGCGAAAGTTTCCCAGCACATCCTCTACCCTGAGACCCAAGTGTGGTTCATCCAAGAACAAGTCCCCATTTCAGTTGCATGGGCCAGCAGGTGAGTTGATGTTTTCAGGATCAGTGAGTGCAGGTTTTTTTTCCAATGAAGGTTAAAAAATACCAAAAACTAACAGGAAGGTTTTTAGCATGGAGATGCATAGATGTTTACTAGATTCATGAAGGATTATAGTATTCTTAACAAGCGACTTGGCAGTCTTCATAATTTTCTGGACATCAGTCAGCTTCAGACCTATGACAGGGATGGCCCTAACAGCACCATCCTGGATTTCCTATAAAATCAATCTACCTGTCATGAGACTGTTACTCACCCCCACTGGATTCTCAGCTGTGGGTTGAAAACCACAGTCCTTCTCTGCAGGAAATTTGTGGTAAATGTGTAATGCTTTCACATCCACAGATGTGTCTGCTGCAAAAGGAGGCAATGGCATGTCTTTTAAGAATTGCTTTAGAAATGCAATGAGTCCAACAATTGAACAATTATCCAATATATTTCTTAACACCACGTAAAATAAATTGAGCAATTGTATCATTTGAACATTCTCATGTTGTCATTCAGCCAGGGGGGATAAATTGTTAGTGGGAATTGTCACAGTCAGCAAAGCAGGAAATCATTAAAACAAATGTGAGCTCTCAGGTGAGAAATGCTTTACTGTGGAAGGTGCAGTTGCAAACAAGTAGGAAGTACAGTGTTCTGAGTTTACCTATTGTCAGGGTACAATTAGGGAAATTTGGGACAAACCAATAGGCCTCTCTGGAAGGATTTTATGTAATTTACAGGTGATGGATAAAGATGAGAGTGACCTGGATTGCCTGGATTCCATTGAGGAAAAAACTAAAGCCAAATAGAAGATGAAATTTCCAGGGCTAAGGCTACAGACTCTTTGTCTAGGATTAGACTTCTCTTCTGTGCAATATTACCAAGAGAGATACTGCCTCCTGTTTTATTCCTGTTTAAAAAGTAGTGGTTAAAAAATGAGAGCAAATACAGAAAATACTTAGAGACCTTACATATCTTTAAACTTTTATTCTGTGGTAGATGACGTTAAGGGCATCTAATTACTCAGAAGAGAACTTCAGAGGTGTTTTGCTAATAGATCATAAAGACTGGCAGTAAGGCAGGCAACTGTTTGAAGGTGCTTAGCTTTGTCTGTGGTAAAATAACATAGGGATTTTATAATAAAGCAGGTATGTCAATGTAGCACTGATTTGTTTCATAGACTTGCTAATAAGCTTAAGCCACAATTAACTAGACAATGTTGTATTTTACTTACCAGACCAAATTTTTTGTTATTCTGTTTATTAATTTTATCCAAATTCCTCTCCTGGTAATACTCTTCATCTTGGTTGCACATCTAGTAAAATGGGGACTTGAGGAGATAAATTATTTATTTATTTATTTATATAGGCAGAGTGCTATTTACTTTGGTGTGATGGTCGACCAATGTAACTTACACTGGCAGTTCTTTGTGTCTATTTAGATCACAGCTAATGACAAAGGATTTGGACTTAAAACTGCTAGGGGAAGAAAGTATTCTTTTTCTTCATAATCAGTTTGATAATCATCAGTTGCAGCACTGCATTTCTGGAAAACATGCCTTTGTAACTTAAACAAATCTGTGCTCTTATAATGGATTTAGTTTCTTTTTGGAAGCTGGATAAACTTTCAGGTGAGCCATGGCTGATTTATTTCACTACTTTGAAAATACCCCATTTTTGTGTATTTTCACAATGGTAATGCTTATCTGTAGTGTAAGACTGCTTTTGTTCTGAATGGCTATACTGAACTTCTAAAGACTTAGGGGAGCAAATTGGTTGCAACAAGAAGACATAACAGGGATTAAATTGTAGGGAATTAAAAGCTGAAAAAATGTTGTGGATTTTTGTCTTACACCTTTCTCCTCACTAAGCAACCTAGAAAAATTATATTGGTGTACTATACTATTGGTATAAGTATGATATACTTATTTTTTTGTAGAAGTTTCACCATTTTAAGATGAAAGTCATATTTTCATATGGAAGGACTTAAAACTTGCACAGCTAAGAAAATGTGAATGAAAAATGATGAAAAGTAATGAATTTTATGATAAAGGTAAACAAAAAAATACTAGTCACGACAAAACTGAAATTGTGTCATTTTTGGTAGTCTGAGGACTTCTAAATTGCTTCCACAGGCCGCTGGCAGACTTTGGATTTTTTTTCTGAGTCATCTAAAACTACCTGAGACAGCATAGCTGGGAATACATTTTGCATGAAAAATCTTGCATTTCTGAGATGTGTTGAAGCCTCATTTGACAGCGAATTTTTTTTGTTTTGCTGTCTTCCAAAGGCTATTCAATTAATTGTATTTCCATGCTTTTTTGGTTAGAACCTCTATCTTACTCAGTATCACTTGGATAAAGTCTCATCTGAGCATCCACAGTCAATATAAGCATAAATCCTATTTTCACATGCCATTTACACTTGACATACTTCTCTTCAATATAGTCTTGTCTTTTTGTGTAAGACAATTATGGTTTATTAAAAAAAAAAACAACTCCCAGCATTGCTTTTCTAAGTTTCTGTAAATACTGGGATGAGCTCGCTGCCTCCTGTGTTCTGTTCAGAGATGAGTGCCTGCCCCACAGCTGTCCCTTCCTGTGCCCCAGTGCTCACTTTTCCCAGCCCGGGCCAATCTTTGCCCACCCATGCTTTCTACAAATTTGTTGTTTCACTGTAACTTTGTATGCAATATTGGCTTCATGTACTATTACTAGTTCAGTTACCTTGGTACCTAGCAAGCTGTCTACCCCTGAAGTCTGCCCTTGTCCTAGGGTGACTTTATGATGCTTGTATCCCCAAATTGTCTGCCCTGTTTGTGTAGATATTATGTCCTGTACCTTGAAAGCTAGAGCAAAGAGAGAAGGACCGCCCAGTTTGTCTGGCGAAACTGCTGAGACTCCTCCACATTCCTTTTTTTCCCTGCTCGGACAGTGCTGTCTTTGGACAGACGGACGGAGAAGTTTTTTTTCCTTTTCCTTTTTCCTTTTTAATTAGTTTTTGGCTAATTAAAGCAGAAAAAGTTCCTAGACAGAGTCTTTGCCTTTTCATTAAGACTGGAATCTGCCCTAGGCTAAAAAAGACCAGAGAGGCACCTACGGCCCACCGGGGCCTGGGCCTCCCTAAGAGAGACTGAGGGAGAGCTGAGCACACCCACAGCAAAAACACTTTCATTCTGTTCATCCCTTTTAGAGCAGTGAGAAGTTTTATTGTTTCATATTATTCAATTGTTAGTGCTTGTAGGCTTAGTTGTTTGTTTGTTCGTTGAATAGTCTGTTCCGCTTTTCTCAAAAGAAGTTTATTCCCGAACCAACTAAGAGAAAAAGGCTGTTTTAAGCTTGCTTCCCAGAAGATCCTATTTAGAAGTTTCCTCCCAAATTTCCCCTAAACCAAGACAGCCGTGTATTCCACCTTTCCATGGAGCTTGTCTCGTTTTTGTGTCACTCTGCCCTGAAGATCTGTACAACCACTCTGCAGCTTCTTGCATTATCTATCACATCCAGCAGCTTTCCTATGTCCAGTAGTTTTTCACATCCTGTTTATTCATCTTAATCTTAGGCCAAGGCCTGGTCATCTGCCTGCCGCCCTGACAGGATCCAACTAGCTGACAGGTCTGTTCTTCTGACATTGCTCCGCTGCCCCCGGGAGCAGCTGCCTGGGCAGTGAATGCCCGGAGGAGCATCAGTCCCCATACGGTTGGAAAAATTGAGTCAGGCTGGTCCTACTGCTGCCACTCCTGTGCCACCTCTTTCCAGTGTCATCTTGGCATTCCAGTGGCCATTGCAGGCTCCACTGAGGCATCAGGACAGACTGCTGCACCAGCGTGCTTTATGTCATGTATGTCAGCCTACAGAGAGTCTTTCTTTGCTTGTGTCCCAGTCTTGAAAGGATTTCATGACAGAAGTTGAGATAGGGGTGCAGTTTGTAAATAAAAGAAAATGATCTCTTCCATTGTTGCTTACTGCCCATTACCCACCAGTGTGCTGGCATTTGCCAGCTAGAGCACAAATGCCAGTAGTACTGGCAGTGTGTTATCTCTAGTAGTTGTCTCTCTCCCACGAGTGAAAACATGGTCAGTCTGCAGGGGAGAAGGATCTCTTGATCTCAGCAGTTTTTTATCATCACTCTGTAGGCAGTCAGTATGTCAACACCTTAGCTTACAAGGTTTTGGCTTTGGGTATTTTTAGACATTTGTGAAAACAGGGATGATTTTCAAGGAAAAAGAATGTGTGCATTGATTGGTAGGAGGCCTTTGTCTATATTTCCCTAATCTGGGATTATTGTGGTTTGTATACTTCATAAAGTAGCATATTTTTCTTGTTCGCGCTTAACTTTTGTGTTCCTTGTTCACTGGAACACAGCATCTCTCTTGGAAACCAACTGGCACAGGTTATGACACCAAGCATTAATACGATTTCAGAAAGCAGCTATAATCTGTGAGAGTATTTGGAAGGCAGTGAGAGTGTTCTTCATTAAATTCTCCAGAAGTGGATCTTCTCAGTGCTAAAGGGATAGAAATGAAAAGGGAAAGGGATGAAGAAAAACACAGAGTAAAAAAGAAGTGGACAAGGGATAAACAGGGACAAAGACTAATCATCTCCACTCACTAATAATGGGCCATTAAAAAACTACTGATACTGCTTTGCAAAAGGCCAGCCTTGACTTTGTAACTGGTAAGGAGGAACAATAGGAACATGAGGATTTGGGGATACTGAGAGGACCTGTGAACTACACAAAACTTACTAAACAACACTTACGAAGTATAACTGAGAGTGAGCATTTGAGGGGCCAATCTCAGCTAGTTCTGGTCAGTACATTTACCTGACCAATACTGTGACTGATCAACACAGTCTGTCATCTTTTTTTCTGTTCTTACCTGTTTGTAATCTCACCTCTTTGTCCCCTGCCTGCAAGTGCTGTAAGGACTAGGTGCCAGCTACTGGGGGTAGGGGCAAGCAATGGGAGTCCGGGCAAGAGCGTAGGTGCCCCAAGCCTGTGGTGTCAGCAGCAGTGGGTGGGGGTCTCAGCTCCAGGCGCAGGGGCAGTAACAGCACATGCACCATCAGGGAGGACAGGCACTGTGTGTCCTACATGCATCTGCAGGTGTGCCTGTGCTACTTGGGACAGGGCAGGCAGACTGTCTAATATTCATGTGCTTTGACCCCATGTGTATGTCTCGTTGGCATGTGTAGCTCACTAGCAAACCACAAACTGGAGCAGCAGTGTGTGGGAGAGGGACTTTTTACAAGGACATGTAGTGATAGGACATGGGGTAATAGCTTTAAACTTTTAATTGAATAGGTTAGGATTGGGTACTAGGAAGAAATTCCTTGCTGTGAGGGGGGTGAGGCACTGGCACATGTTGCCCAAAGCAGCTGTGGATACCCCATCCCTGGGAATGTTAAAGGCCAGGTTGGGTGGGGCCTTGAGCAGCATCCTCTAGCAGAAGGTATTCCTACCCCTGGTAAGGGTTGAAACTGGAGGATCCTGAAGGCCCCTTCTAACTATTTTGTGTTTCTAAGGTTCTGTGATCTGGGAAGGGGTATCAGGTGGCCAGAGGGCCCTTGCTGGTGCCTGTAAGGTGAGTGTGTGCATCGGCCTGCTAATGACTTGCTGCCAGCCAGCAAGTAGGAGGCCGATGAGAGGGGCACAAGAGCTATACCCAGGCCGAGGGGTATTAGATGGACAGAAGGGTATGCTGTGCTGATACTGAAGGATCCATGAGTGCTCATGCGTTTGTGCATTTTGAGGGGGTGGGAGGTGCCATGCTGTCAATAGTGAACTTCAGTCCTGATCAGAAAAGAAGGAAGAGGTCTTGGCTGGCTCTGTGGAAGTTCACATGACTCCTGAGAGTGCTACATGCTGCATAGCTGAGCTTCACTACTGGCTTAACCTGTCAATAAGAAAGTAATTGCTACATCTGTGGACTTAGGACAGACACCTCCAAATCTCTGGACACATTGGGCTGGGCTGCAGCATCAGGGCAGGAGGAATCCCTGGACTGGTCTCAGAGATTCTGGAGGGGGCATCCATTTATAACATCCCTTAGCACAGTTGGAAAGAGGGTTCCATAATAGATATTCAATACTAAGGTTTTCTTTGTGAGTCAGGTGCATCTCACAGTTGAAAAAACTGTGCTGGGAAAAACACCACCAGCTCCTTTTTCTATTTTATTGTCTGTTACTGACCATTAATAGAGACAGAATAAACATGTATTTATTACAGTAACTTGAGTCATGTGACTACATTTACAAAACCAAGGTTCTGTGGAAGAATATTTAAGTCAAAAATGCTTAGTTTGCCTTAAATCTAGGAGAAGTGAAGGAGATAATTTATAAATTGGGGGATTTAAGCCTGAACAGAAGGTTCTTGGCCTCATTTTGTATCCTAGGCATTTCAGTGTGGCTTTCATGGCTTGACATTCCAAAGTATAATTCATTCTCCAGTATTATTCATGATTCTGCAATGTCTTGGGAATTCTGCAATATTGTCATATCAAAATTAAACTTCTGACATTTTCATGGAGGGATCACTGAAGTTTGTCTGCCTCTGTCCTGAACCCTGTTGCTGCATTTAAATCCTAAGGAGACAGGAAATAGGCAGTTTTATTTGGGATGAAGATCATAGGAATTATCTTTTTTTGGTTGTTTTTGTTTAATAAACCAACAGCTTGATTTAATGAATAATATTGGGTTCCAGAGCTTCATTCGTAACCCCCAACCTCCTATGTGACAGTAGGCATGTCACTTAACCAACATGTCCTACTTTTACCATCTGTGAAACACTTTGGAAAGTCATGGAAAATTAAATCATAGGTCTTTTCCATCTCTATTAGGTCATCCAACTGTTCATCTGCCAGTAGAAGATTGTTTCCTGCATCCACCAGTGTTTTTCCAGTGTGGATCCTGTCCTCTAAGTGATTTGGCTTCTACTAGTACCTTTGGGAGATGATTTTTCAGTGTTCTAGATCTCATTGTCAGGAAGCTCTTCTGAAATTCACAAAAAGAAGATTTTGTTCTTGTTAATTTACCTAAGTTCTGTTACTTTTTCTCATACTAGATAATTGTTTACAGTTTTAAGACATATGCAATTCATGCAACACCTTAAAGGTCTAGATAAATTGCAAGTCTCTGTAAAGTATATTATCTATACAAATAAAAAAATCATAAGATTTTGAGATACAAAGTATGACGTCTTATAAGAAGGTAAACTACTTGATTCTTCCTGAAATTATGTCTAAGGAAGTGTAGAGACTGCTCCAGATTTACGACAGAAAAGGGACAGAATATGACACTTAACAGTGGAGTTAAAATTAAGGATTGGAATAGATTTCAAGAAGGCCTAAGCAGGGAAAGAAATTAACAAACACAGTATAGTTGTTTGACATTAAAGCTGTTAGAATAACTAAGTTACTTTGTACAGAATTTTAACTTTTCAAAATGTGTGGCCATAATTTGGGTCTGGCATAAGAATAGTTAAACTGCTTTTAAAATGGCCATCTAGGAAACAACTGATATGTAACATGATTTTTTGTTGCACTGCCCTAGGAGGAAAATAATGTTCAATTAGTTCAGTTAATAGAGCATTTTGTAATACAACCTACATAAAGCACGCATCTTTAAACAGCAAGAAATCTGTTGTGGAGGCATGTTTCGTAAAATATTCAGCTTTTAACAAAATGCACTTGTCCAGGATTTTCATTCATCTATTTCAGCTGCCAGTGCAAAAGTCCAGGAATGCAAACTGCATGTAGAGTCAGTCTCTTTAGAAAAAAGAGAATATTTTTTTAATCTCAGCTTCATTTGCATGGCTTTAACTTATATATTTGTGTACATTGATAAGTTCTGATGTAACTTCATCAGAAGATAAGTAGGGAATTTAAGGCCTTCCAAAGTTTATTTGCAGTACAACAGTATGAGCAATTGACAAATTTCTGCTAATAAAACCACCTATTCTGCATACTTTACTGTTGAAAAATCCCTCTTGCCTTCCATACTAGTATATACAGTCAGATTAGGTATAAGGTAGTGTTTTGGAAAGGTCAGTCAGTATAAATGTAGTGTTAATGTATGCACCAAAAAATTTGCCATATAACAAACTTGTTTTCTTCCTTTAAGAGATTAGGGAGGTGACATGGTTAGAGTGTTTATAAGGAAGGTGAACCTTAGAAAGACTTCATAAAGTCTGATAATAAGAAGAGTAAACTCATCTTTCATCTACAGGAAATAAAACCAGATGAAGTTACCAGACTTGCTCTTAGGACAGAAGTTAATTTTGAAAGTGTCTGCAAAAAGGTAAGACTTGCTGGTTTTTGTTTTTCCTTCCTCTGCTTCTCTGAGTGTGAAAAGGTGCATGCGTGGGTGCAAGTACATGGATTTGACACAGTGTGTTCTGTTCTTGTGTTGTATCTTCACTGTAGATCTTCCATTTCTGAGGAGGTTTATCCACTGGGACATATCTACAGAAAAATGAATAGCTGTCTAGTCTGAATTGTCATTAGTCTGGTGGGCTAGTCCCTAGTAATTGGAACAGAATACCAGGAAGCATAGTAGTGATTTCTTAGTCTGTATAAATAGATTTGTTTTGTTTATATAGTATACATGATTCAATTAGTGTAAATAATCTAAGTAAGCTTTTAGCAACAGTCGGAAAAGGGTTCTCAATACTTTTAAATGCAGAGAGAAGCTTCCACATGTAAAAAAAACATGACAAACATTAGCTTGAAATAAAGGTGGAATTCTAACATCCCTGTGGCTCATTTGTTTCAGTGTAATCTTTCTCTTGAAGCCAGCTGATGGTACAGCATCAAATATTAACTGCCTAAGTAGTGATGTCTGTAAGAGTTGAAATGAAGACATAGAAGTGCGAAGACGCTCATTGAAATGAGCAGCTGAGGCTGAGAGCAGTACCATTTCAAAGAACATGCTACATTATTGATGCCAGAAGGTTTAAAAATGTCAATACATGAAGTTTTATGAGTCTTTTCACTTTATCCTTAATTTCTATGGGTGGTGACTGAGGAAGGCTGAAACCTGAAATGTTTATAGTTTTAGGCTATGTTTTAATGTAAAATTGGGTCATTTACTCCTGTAATGGCATCATTAGTTTGTAATATAACTCTGCTGTTGCATATTACAGTCATGTGAGATGTAGTTCAGCTATTAGCATAGTGTGCAGAAAGTTTTTCAATGTTTTATGTCAGCAAAATCAAGTTAGTAGGAAAATATCATAGGAATTTGGATTTCTGGAGAAGTGTTTGGGTAGAAGCATCTTAACTGTTTTTCCTTCTCTGAATGATAGAAGAGAGTAAGGGAAAGGTCACAGATGCACTGACATGAAGTTAAAAAGCATTATTCTTTTAAATTTATATGACCAGGATTTTCCAATGTGAAGATGGGGTAGTCAGAAACTGGTTAGTGTAATGTTAGAAATGGGACAGACATGAAGATTTTGAATGTATGAGGACACATGGAGAGGGATTTCATTCTTGAAGAGGGATGCTAAATTCAAACGGTGACATTTTGTTGCTTAACCATAGGAGATTCTTCTGCCAAGATTTCAAATTCATCAGGCCTCTGCTGATTTCAGAAAGAGAAGGAGCACCAAAGTGAAATTATTGATGCTATTTTTAAAGGATTTTGTAGGTTTAAGGTTGGAATTTTATTTTCTAAGGTGGCAATTTTATTGACAAGAATGCTGAAAGAATATAATTAATCTTACTTTCACCCCATTATTTTTTATATATTCATAGGCATGACTGATGGTATGCTTCTCATATTTACTTAAAGTCTTAACATATGCTTTAATTTAGCTTTGTTTCTTGAAAACGTATAATGCAGGTATCTTCACGGAATTGTTTTGGGGTTTTGATCTGTTGTTTCTGTTACTTTCTGCTGCTGGTCCTGTTCTTCAGGGGAATGGAAGCCTGTTAATCTCACAGTTTTTAGTGGGTGGTTTTTAGTGATCCATCAAATCAAGCTGATGGATGGATGCTGATGCTTTTGTAAATTAGTAGAGGGTTTCAGCTTCACTACAGCAGAAGAATATGTACAATTGTGTGACAAGTGGTAGCTGTGCCATCATAACTTCATTAGTTGCTTTTGATCAGGCATAGCATATCCCCAGTTAAAGAAGGCATCCCTTCTGTGCCTAAACAGAAGTTAATTCTCCAATATTTTATTTCTTATTTTCCCACAGTTAGTCATTAAACATACAGTAAAAAAATTTGATTTTTCTATCCTTAACAATGTTCTGTAGTGCCATGAAATACAGACCACACTGTTTACCTTTTCATTAACTTGAGTTTCAAAATATTTGAGCAAAAACATCCTGTGGCTG
>WAAE01029807.1:0-10410 GCA_013400495.1 Nicator chloris | reverse complement strand
TTCTTAGAAGCGGTTTTATTCAAAGTATTTTATTATGCAATTTTTTTCTCCCTCCAATGCAAATGAAATAAAAAAACCAGTAAAGTCTAGAACCTCTATTCCACAGTAAAAAAAGAAAAAAAAAAATACTAACTGTAGAACTGGAAAATTCAGAGCATAACATTTACTTACAAGGAACAGATTTATGCTAAAAAATAATCAATTTTACATGTCGATTAATATTCAAACCAAACCCACCACCCTGTATTTTGCTGTCAAAGGCATGTTCATAGCCTGCATGCAGAAACATCCTTCAAAGACCCTGGTGCAAATCTAGTCTCACAACTCTTTACTGACCATGGAGGATATGACATGGGTTAGACCATGAGGATTTTTATTAATACAAGGATAGGGATTAATAGTCACTTATTAGCAGGTTAGAGCTAGATTAAGATAAGTATACCTATAAATATCAAACACATAGGTTTAGACTTTCCCTGCTGAAAAAATTTGGTTGAAGACAGATGGAATTTGTTAAATCTAAAAGCCTTAGGAGGTAGATAAAGGGAGCAAACAGGAAGACTTCTAGATAATCTCTCTGCCTGTTTGCGATCTGGTACAGACTCACAGTCTCTATATGATCTTTTCCCACCAGCATCAGCAAAAGAAGATCCCCACTACAGTTAAGAGTTTTCTGATGTTGATGAGGCTGACCTCCACAGGAAAAATCCCACTATTTGGATAACGAATATTCCACAGTCCACACACACAACAGGTTTTTCCTGGTCCAGCTGGAGCCTCTGGACCTACAATCACAACCCCATTGTGATGTGTCTACTTACACGCCTCCTCGCTCGCGGCGCTGGCTCAGGTGTGTTAGGAGAAGTGGATTCATTCGGTGTTTCTGAGGTTGAGCTGAGAGATGAGTTACTGCTTGAAAGTTCTTTGTTCTGTCTTTTAGTTCCGAATGGCAAGGGAAAGGCCACAAAATCTGAAACATCTTTTTGCTCTTCTCTCTGAGAATCTTGCTTGAGCTTGTAGGCCAGGTCATTAGCAATCACTTGAGACAAAGGCATTCCAAAAGCCTGGGGAATAAATTCTGCAACAACAACAAACCCCTAAGAGTTACCAAACATCTGGTATTTATTTAGTACCAAAAGAATTAACTCTTAGGTTATTAAGAAAAACAATCTGAAGTCCCTTTAAATACACAGTAATTCCAATGAAGTATTGGACTCAATAATAATAACAACAACTGTGCCTGGTAATTGTAGCCCATGGTATCTGAATCATATTTCTAGCCACATAATGCAAGATACACTGCACAGAATCTTGGAAAATCACTTGAGATCAGATCTAATTAAGATGTTAGCTTCCACCAAAAGTAACTGAAGTTGGGCACTTCTGGTTACGTGCAGATGGTGCAGAAGGGCATCAGAAGCTCTGGCAACCATCCTGAGACTGGGGAGCCTTGTTGGACTGTGCCAAAGCTCTCTCTCGTGTTTCAGATCCCTACATCAGGCTCCTTTCTCACAAATGCTGTAGGGCACCAGAGTCAAGGGGTCCCAGCATGTGCACAGGTTTCACTACATTCACCACTCAGGCTAGGCCTTCAAGGATACAGTTGTAAACTTACACAAGAACTACTGTTTTAGGTACTGGCAAGATTAAACCTGTTTAATAGTGGTATATCAGTATAAACTCCCTTTGTAACAGTAAAAAATCATGGACAAATGGAAATATGGGACAACACATTTGTCTCAATTAAGAAAAAGAAGATAATCCTATCTCACATCAATATAACTGTGATGGACAAAATCAGTATATATCTCAGGTCTCAAAGTAAAATGCTTAAACATTTTACAAAATAGAAAAATGTTTTACAGTGAATCAGTAAGCAACAATGAAATTCTCATCAATATTTTTCAAATCAGATCTGAGATTAGCAGAAGCAAAACCAGTGAGGCAGATTTCCAACTAGAACTGGTTTGTGGTCGTAAGAAATGGAAAAAAAAAAAAAAAAGCTATCGAAGCTATTCACCCTGGTAAAAATAAGTGCAACTTCTACTAGGTTCCAGCACAGAAAAACTCTTATATACTACACTTCTCTTTTGTCACAATGGTGTAAACAATTAAAGGCCAAAATTCCTCCTGGGATTTTAAGTCTGACTTAAGAAGTGTGGTCTGTGATCACACTTCCAAATTGTATCTGGATTTGCATTCAAGTAAGGCATTGAAAAGAAGAGGATATTTCAAGAATCTGGAATGAGGACACTACTAGTCTATCAGACTAAAGAAACAACAGCCCATTGTTCTGATGTGGTAGAAACATTCCTGCTCTTTAGAAGCATGAAATGTTAAGACATGAATGCACTTTGGTGGCCAGACAAAACTAAATCAGGAAGCAGAGCCTCATATATCAAGCACCTCTGGAGGTGACCTATGAGTAGAATGACACCTAAAACCATCTGCATTTAATTTAGGACAAGAAAGAACATCATCACACAGATATCAAGCAATGTGGGAATTGCTAGTTCCAGGAGTCCAGTTAGACCTTTCCCTCCTGTACTCAGCAGAGTGTGTCCACAAAATTATGACAGTATTAATGTTAAATTTTTTGACTGTTCTGAATTATCTTCCCAATGAACATTTAAGATGACAAATTTGAAATGCACACATACAACATGTATCCCCTTCTGGCTGTCTAACTGGATGCTTTGTTATACTCCCAGCACCCTTTTTTATTTGTCCTTCAATAACATTTTCCCAGAAAAGCCAACACAGTACATTTCTCTGTTTTGGCTCAGAGCTCCTTGTGCTTCAAATTGGGAGAGGACAGCAGTATTTAGCTCATGTGATGCCTGACAGCATGCTGGTGCCATTGATCCTGCATCAGCTGGGGCAAGGTCAGCAGGAGACAAGATCTCAGCACTGCCTCCTTAAACAAGGTTCATTAAAATGACCCTCTCCCTGACTTCAGTATGAGAAGGCTGGCATTTGGAGGTAAGTGTTGCCCCTCCTTGGAAACTCTCAGATGTGGGATTCCAGGTTTTTAATTGCTCTTGCTCAATGTGGGCCAGAGAAAGGACAATGAGCCTCTACTCCAGGCTGCTCTGATGTAGGCCTTCTCAGAGGACATGAACTGCTTCCTCGATTTCTCAGTGTCTGGCCGAGACGTGGAACTGGATAAAAATCAGCTGGCTGAATTTCAGACTAAATACAGATGGCAGTGGTGCTGGCTGGCAGCAGTGGTAATTATGTTAAAGAGTTGGCAAACCCAGTAGTGTTTTGCTCATTTGTTGAAATTAAGAGAATCAGTTGCCCCCTCTGCAGACTGCCTACAGCCTCAAGTTCCCAGCAAAATATGTGTGTGCTTGCACCATGGGCTGTGGTGGCAGGGAGCATGTCCTACCCATCACTCTGCAGAAGCATTCAATCCAACAACCTCCTTGTTGGACAGGTAATTAGAGTGAATGTTAGCCCTTCTGACATTTCAGATTCATTAAAAAAGAAAAGCTGTACTCATGTGAAGTAATTAGCAACCCATGGATGGGAGAGAAAGGGCACTAACTCAAGTCACAAAACGTGTAGGTTTGAGGTTTTGGTCTCACAAAAAAGGTAAAAGGACCAACTGCCTTTTTACAGCTGTAGGCTGTATACCCTCTGTTGGAGAGGTTTCATTTGCATGAAGAAATATAGATTAAAGCAGTGGCTCAAACCTTGGTCTGTTGTATACACAGTGAGTGCCAAAGCTACTAATTAGTTATTATCTGTAAACTCAAGAAAAAATTGATCACTTACTCAATGAGGAGACTGGGCAGCTTAAAAAGACGTTTTGCAAAAAGCATCATGTAAAAATGTGAAACAACCTGGCAGATTGGGCAATCAGCTTGGAAACAGACTCATATCCTTAGCCAGCACCACTTTTAATGCACTCCAGTTTTCAGTGTTTACTGGCAAAGGAGAAAATTTATTATTTTGGAGAAGTCCATAATTTCTCTTACCAGATAGTCAATCCTGCAGCTGAAGCAAGTTTCTTAACAGAATTTTGATTGAAACTGATATGTTCCTAGGACATCTTTCTTTGGTGGTAAATCATAATTTTCTAATAAAAAGCAGCATATCACAGAAAAATTCCTAGCCAGATCAAATAAGTTTCAGTGATCCCAAATCCTCCTTTTTGCTAATCAAATGATAATATTCAGGATGTTGACCCACATGGTTATAGCTTACTTGACCTCATGTCACCCTGTCCAAATACAGTTTAAGACTTCTCTGAAGTTTCAGCTGGTGAAAACTGCTTTCCATCCCACAGAACATAACAGTCTATTAAGAACAAGTGAGGTCTCTATTCCAGATTCTAATGAGTCTTTCAATACCAATAAAGTGAAAAGTAAGCACAGTTAGTGTCCTTAGCATTCAGAGTTTTTTTCTTAAGTACACCATAAATGCTGGTTTTGGGTTGCTAAAATCCTGTGACCAAGATTTACTAAGGTGCTTGTAGCACATCTGTTTAAATGACAGGAATAGAGATCAGAGAATATGCTTTTAAAGGGATTTTTAAATGGGGTTTTAAGTCAATCTCCTCAGCTAGCCAGACAGGGTAACTCTGTTTTGCTAACTGAAATAAATTATTTCAGATAGGTAGAGACAGTGATGGAAGCAGAAAACAAGGAAAACAGAAACCTCAGCCCATAATGGGAACTGCAAACCTTCCATCTCAAGGTTCTTCAAACCCCGCAGTGACTCCAGGAGATCTGAGATAAGACAGTGTTCTCAGCATCAGTTCTGTGGCTGAAAATCTCTTCTCCAGCTACTTGGAGCTCACTGACCTTCAAGGAGTGATATAAGGCCCTCCCAATTACCTATGCTTTTTGTCTGGGACTAGATCTGGGTTTTTTTACAAAAATTAAAGAGATTATTTGGTACTTTACTTGACTTTAGTATAAATTATGACACAATTTTGATTTAGAAAACCCTTTTTTATGCCTAAGAGCATGAGAAACATATTCAAAGTTTTTTTATAAAGGCATGGTAGGGCAGTGGAAAGGCTTTTCAAAAAAAACCAATTTCTGATAAACTACAATAAAAAAGAAACATCATTTATTCAGCTCCCTCCTTAGGCTGTGCCAAGGCACATGGACACCACGATAGGCTGAATTACTGAGAAAAAATGCAAACATCAATTAATATATCTTAATATCCTGAGCATGAATAGGAAGTAAACACAAAAGACATTTTCAAGAATTTTGAACTAAAGAAAAATCAACAGCTGCAGGATTTTCATATGCCACAGTTACCAGGAAGGCCTTTTCTCAGGAAGCCCTGCATACACAGCAGCTCTGCTAAGGCCTCACAGATGAACCTGCCAAGTATTTACATTCCATGCAGAAATGTCAGCAGAAGGGATGATTCTCAGTTACTCAAGCAATCACACAACAAGTGATTGTTATTTCTGAGCAGGTCTCTTTGTTAACTTGTAGGGTTTTCTGGAACCAAGGCAAAACGAACTTGGTTTACTGATAAAACCTTCTAGGACAAGTAATTTCTGGGAGGCATCTCTCTCAGGAATGCCTGTGTGTACTTTAAAAGCAGGCCTGCTTACGCTGACACCCATATCACTGGCAAGGGATGGCAAAAGGCTCTGTTTCTGCTGCTGTAAAAATTAGCACTGAATTCAGAAGGGAACGATATCCAGCTGCCAGCATGCACAGCATCCTGAGAATGTCTTATTCTAAGCAGCACAGGCATGTTCCTGCTCCTTCAGCCTGAGTACTGTTTGTCTGCAGCCAAAGCCAATGTTTGGAGACACTTGTAGACAGTAGGATTGAGGCTCATGATGGCCATTAATAAATAACAAGAGGCTGGATAAAGCAAAAAACACTTGAATGATGGAAGCTGAAAATATTGCTTAAATGTCTGAGTGGAGTGCTGTTCTCCTGTTTAGTCTGTTTACATCCAGCGAGCTTTGCTATATCCTGCTTTGGTGAATTACTCAGAGATGTAATAACAATTCAAAAAACACTTATTTTACAATTTCTCCTCTTTTAATGAATGTTGAAAGATATAAAAAAGGACAACGAGATACTAAACTTATTTAAAGTGCATTAAATTCTACTGTAGTGCCTTTATTGGCCTTCAGAAGTCTGACAGGTTGCTGAAACTCTCACTTAACAGACATGATGACTGATACATCTAAATAAAATGTGAAGTTTAGACAGCAAAAACTCCACAGATTGGACTGAGTCCTAAAATACAAGTTATTAAATCTCCTAGAAAAAATGAGTACCGTTCCTTTTGGTTATGCCTTGTAAGTATAGATGCCTGGTGGGATGGGTGGGGAAGAACAGTCTTGGGCAAAAATTGGAGAGAGGTGGCACCTCTCCTGAGAGAGTACTCCCAGAAACCTGTGCCGTGGGGCAGTTCAGTGCACGTTGGTGCCAAAGGAGAGGGTTTGTCAGGCCAGCTGCAGTGAGGCCTCCATTGTGTATCCCTGGTGATCAGCACAGTGGCCCTTTCCACCTCTGTGGCCCCCTGTTATCTTTGATTGCAACCCACACACATGATCACATGGTGCTGCATGATTGTCAGGATTAACCTTCAGGAGGCTGTCTTTACAAAAGGAGATTTTCAGGTGGCACATACTCTGGGCAGGACCAACAACACGGTCCCCTCAGCTGTTATTTGTCTGGGTATGTGGGGGCTCCCAGGCTGGGACAGAGAAAAGGCAAAAATGTTTGGAATTAATTCTCTCCCAACTGCAACTGTGTTTACAAAAGTGATGCTGAAGGGATGGAAATGAAGTCTGCATTAAGGCAGCTGCATCTCCTCTGTATGAAGTGTCTGGTAATCAGCTTCCCTTCCTATGTCCCGTGGCCTGTCTTGTTCTTTTCTTCTCACAACAGTGCAGCTGGACTAGTTACTAAAAAAACTCACCACAAACCCCCCAAAATACACAGAAGGAAGGCATTCCTTTCAGGCGTGAGGACTAGGGACCTGCCTGGGTGAGTGTGTGCTCCCAGCCTTCTGTGTAGCACACCCAGGTTCACAGTGAGGAGTGTTTGTCTTGGACGGGCTGCCCAGAAATGGAAGATATTTTCTTTACAGAACAAGGTTGCTGTGAAAGGCATGTTGAGGGAGGTTAACTCTGACTTCAGGTGACATGGAGGCCACTGTTCAGGGAAGGTGGTGGGGCTCAATTCTGATGTGAGCATAGCAGGCTCATCCTTACAGAGACCAGCAGCACAAGGCCTTACATTTTTTTTTCCAGAGCGAACTCAGCTGAAAGCTGGGCAATACTGTCCCCTCTAACTCCTGAGGCTGGAGGAGATGCTGGTGGTGCTGCTTCCCACAGGAAAACAGCCACCTTCCAACCACTGTGCCAGGCTGATGTCCCCCATGGCACAAACCAGCAATCCTGGCTGTTCATTCCCTCTGCTGTCATGCATTAAGAGTCTGCTCAGCAAGTACCTGCATGGCAGATGACCTCTAAAAACTCAGAAGGGCAGAGAAAAGTACACCAGAACCAACCATGGCCAGAAAACCGGACAAATAAGATGCCATATGCTGCTATTTGGGCTATTTTTGCCTAACATTTGCTGTTGGCAATTAGTAAGAGCAGATATGCCTTTCTTTCCACTCTGTTAACATAACCTGCTCAGAACATGACTCCTTCCAATTTCCTGGACCCTTACTGACCAACCCAAGTTTCTCCTAAAGGAAGGAGAGAAATACAGATTCTACTGTTTGAGAAGTGCTGGGGTATTTTCCTCTCAGAGAGTGCTCCTATAATATTTTGTAAGTGGAGAGTGCATGTAAAACATCTCTATAACTCAGAATAGGGCAGCGAGAGATGGGAGAAAAAGGATAAAAGCAGATGGGTATAGGTTTGAAACATCTGAATTTCAAATAATAAGAAAAAAGGAAATAAAATTAGGAGAATCAGCATAGTCATTTCCAAAAATGCTTGGTATAGTTAACCAGACAGTATGAGCAAGGCTGAAAACCAGGAAGTAGATAAATTTAAACAACGATGAATAAGTACAAAGTGCTGACCTTTACTATGGCAACAAGTGAGCCCTAAAAGGCAAAGTGCATTCAGGAAACCCTTCAGAATAAAAATCATATCCTCAAACCTACTAACTGAATGGAGTATAAATGCTACCATGCAAGGTAGACACACAAGAAAATCCCTGAACAGAAGTGTAATAACAGAAAATAATATTATCTTGAAGTGCTCAACTGGTGCAGCAGTGTAATTATTAGAAACAAAGGTCAGGTGAAATAAAACATGGATGTAAAGAAATGCAAAAGAATGCAAGGCAATATAAAAAAATTATTGCCTGAAAGATCTTTGGCAACAGAGAATTTAGTGGAATAAAGACCAACTCTGGGTTAAGGATTTGTACCCATCACCAAAAGCACACTCTCCCTTCTCAAGGCACTGCACCAAAGAGCATTGGTGGAGCCCTGAAAGTGCAATCTACCAAGTTTGGGTGACACAGCAAAATTCTGGCTTTGGTGAACTATCAAAGCAATTTATCATTGTTAAAATCTGCTATGGTAATGAAAAAATGTGAGGGAAAAAAAAAGCCAAAATGTATTTTTACTCTCAAAAGAACTTCTAAAGAGAAACTTTCAACAGAGACTACCAAAGTCATGGTACCCCTAAGGGAGGAAAGATGAAAGCTCTCAGTACACCACAAATTTGTGTGAGACAAAACATTTTAAAAAGCAGGATGTGGTTAGCCTTTTCTGATAGAGAAGAGCACCTCACAGGCCCTCTGAAGATCAATATCTGGTTAACACAGTGAAAAGCAGGGCAGGTTTTGCACAGAACTATATTCCTTTGCACTCTTATCTGAACAAATAACTACAGAAAAAAAAAATAGCAATGTAATGCATTAATAGGACAGTGCAAAAAAGATTTTCCCCCAAAGGTGGCTATAAAATCATTCAATCTCTTCATTATTGACTCCTCCTGTATGTGGCCTCAGTCATATATCAAGTAATTCTCGTAACAAATGAAAAGTTTGGTACTTGTAATGCAGTAATACAGGAAGCCATCAAACCAATGAGTCAGGGAACATTCAGTTTTAGAAAGATTAATACAAATATTTTCCATAATCAATTTCAAATCAAGAAAATAATAATCATGTATTGTAATTCATACAAAAATATAAATTAAAATAAAAATATTTTCTTCTTGACAGCTATCAAACTAGGAAATGAGGATGTTAATTTTTTCAGGGGGATTTCAAAGTTCCATTCTTCTGCTAAACTAGACAAAAAGTGAGGGCATCAGAGGAACCAGGTCAATTCTGTCACAAATTCCTGCATTTGTGTGCATGTTTGTGAAACTGCGATATCAATACTTTACAACCATTTTTCCAGAACTTCTTTTCCAGAGGTGGACACAAAATTAGATGCACAATTACCTACATGCAGTTTCACAGACACTTTCCAGTGTCTCAGTACTTAGACTTAGTTCAAATGGCTCCGAATTACAGGTCAACTTCAGGTCTTGGATTAGGACCCAGCCCATAAAGCTGATTAGTGTCCAAACAAAAGAGTACAACCATATCCGTAAATCCATGTCACATGGAGTTTATTAAAATCCAACTCATCAGTAGCACTGAAGCATTTCTATATTTTAAACAATGGCTATTTTCCTAAGGTTAAAGAAAGGAAAACACATCAACTGAAATGCTTGGACAGTGCTGGGTTTATGTACTTTGTAAATTGAGAGTACAATGCAGGTAAAGAACTGGATCATGTTATACACACCACATTCTGCACTAGACGGTGAAAATGGGGAGAAAGATGCAGTGCTTTAAATCTTCTTTTTTTTTCAGGAAAAAAGAAAAACAAACCAAAACCTTTCAGTTGAAGAGATCTAAGTTATATTGAAGTCAAACAGAAAAGACAAAACATAATTTTTAACTTGAAAATAAATACCTAGACAGTATATCAGCTCAACGACATTCTACTTCAAAAAGTAAGTATCAGACTAAAGAAATCTCATATGCAAAACTAAGACCTGATCACTAAATTTGTACTTTTTACCTTTGTCTCTGTTCTTCTCCTTTCCTAAAGAATCCAGTTTCTTTCTTAATGACTTCTTCCTCTTTTGTCCATCTGTAAGAAGCAAAAAAAAAAAGGAAAACAAAAAAGGAAGTAAATGAAGAGAAGTAACCCTGAACAAACTGCTGCACAAGCTGTAGGAACATGGAGTGAGATGGTCAGAGCACTGGGGATCAGGAAGGGTGTGAGGCACATTTCACAAAGGCTGGGGACTGTCACAGTCCTCCGGCCCAAAGGAGTGTGGCTTTGTTCACCCAAACGCTGATGCACAGCATGTGTGGGGAACACAAATGTGTCCCCTGCATGCTGCTGGGCACATTTACACGTGTGGTCACTGAAGAGTTAACA
>WAAE01029806.1:0-10801 GCA_013400495.1 Nicator chloris | reverse complement strand
CAAGCAATAGGACAAGAGGCCATTGTCACAAACTGATGTCCAGGAAGTTCCATTTGAATATGAGGAAGAACTTTGTGAGCGGCCTAGTGCTGGAGCAGATTGTCCAGAGTGATTGTGGAATCTCCCTCACTGGAGATACTCAAGAACTGCGTGGACACAAACCTGTGCCATGTGCTCTGGGATGACCTGGCTTAAGCAGGGAGGTTGTCCCAGTGGTCCCTTGAAGCCTCTGGCATTCTGTGATTCTGCTGTCTGCAAATCATGAAATGGTTAACGTTGGAAGAGACCACCGGAGGTCATCTGATCTACTTGCTACTGCTCAAACTGGACCACCTAGGGCCAGTTATGCAGGACCATGTCCACACAGCTTTTGAGTATGTTTAAGGATGGAAACTCCAAAGCTCCCTGGGTACCCTATGCAAGGGCTCAGTCAAAAAATGAGTGTATTCTAAAGTTCAAGACGAATCTCCCGTGTTTTAGTCTGCACCTATTGCCTCTTGTCTTGTGATTGGGCCATACAAGTGATGGGCTACAAAGGTGAGGGACTGCGGTATGTCATAAGAGGAGGGGCTGAGAGACCTAGGACTATTTGGCCATCTCTAGACATATTGTTAGATGCTCTCTGTTTCGTTCATGTTTCTTGTAAGGAGAAACCCTGAACAAGATATAGTGATCCAGCTGTTGTTTCAACAGCAGTAAGTAGAGAAGAAGGATCCGCCCCTTCCTAGACCTGCTGGCAAATACTTTGGCTAATGCAGCCCGGGATGCCATTCACCTGCTTTTTTCCACAAGAGAACGTTGCTGCTGGTTTATGTACAATTTGGTATGGAAGGACCTTTTCTGCAAGTCTGCTTTCTAGCTGTGTGGACCCCAACATATATGAGTTTATGGGATTGTTCTGCCTGATGAAGAATATTGTACTTGCCCTTGTTGAATGTCATGAGATTCCTCTGAGTCCATTTTTCCAGCCTGTTGAGTTCTCTGTTAATGTTATCACAGCCCTCTGACGTATCAGCCACTCTTCACGGTTCTGTACTGTCAGCAAAAGAAAGCAAACTCAGACCTTAGTTTTGTAAATTGCTGCATTGGTACTGAGGATTAGGGTTGAAATAGGTCAGAAGGAAGTGTCTTGGGGGGACTATTAACACACTTTGTGTGGTGATATTATCAAGGAAAAAGAAACACCTAGAAGCACCAAGAAGGAAACTTGACAGCTGCTGCCAAAGCAAAATTGGGAAATGGAGCAGTAAGTAGTGCATATTTGGCATTTCATAAATAAAAATGTTTACCTATGATAAAAAGGTTTTAATTGGAAGCAACATTTAAAGATCAAGCCCAACCCCTCTGCCAAGGGCGGGGACACCTTCCATGAGACAGGTTGCTCAAATCCAATCCAACCTGACTTTGAGCATTTCCAGGGATGGGGCATCCAGTGTCTCACCACCCACAATGTAACAAGTTTTGTCATTGTGTTCAGTGTAATCTTACCATCTTTCAGCGTGAAACCACAGCCTCTTGTTCTATAGCTACAGGCTCTGACAAAAAGTCTTTGCATTTTCTTACAGACCCACTATGTATATAAAGATCACAGTAAGATGTCCCTGGAGCCTTCAGGCTGAACAACCCCAACTCTGTCTTTTTTCTTAGGAAAGGTGTTCCAGCCCTCTCGGATGATTTTTGTGGGCTTTCTCTGAACCTACAGTAGCAGGTTAATGTCTTTCTTGCACTGTGGACCCCAGAGCAGGGCATGGTACTCCAGCAGGCGTCTCACAATGTAAAGTGAAGAAGAGGGACAGAATCACTTCATTTGACCTGCTGGCCAAATTATTTTGATGCATCCCAGGAAATAGTTGGCTTTTTGGACTGCAGATGCAATAATCCAATGATTTATCTTCTAGCACGTACTAGTCCTTTTCAGTGGGGCCATTCCCAAGCCCTTCATCCCCCAGTCTAGGAATTGTCACAGCTTAGGTGCCAGACATTGCATTTGCTGTTGTGGAACTTTGTGAGAACCTCATGAGATGGTCCCAGTTTTCAAGCCTGTCAAAGTCCATCTTGATGTCACCCCCTCCCTTAAGTGAATCAATTGCACTGCACAGCTTGGTGTCATCTGCAAACTTGCTGAGGGCACAGTCACTCCTATTACCTGTGTTATTAATGAAGATGTTGAGTAGTGTTGGTCACATTTTGCACTCCTGAGGGACACCACTAGTTACTGTTTTCCACAGAGGTGTGAAGCCGTTGACTCTTTTTGGGTTAAAGTTTTGTTGACTCTTCAGCTACAGTCATCCATCCAGTTCCTCATCCATGTAATAATCCATCCCTCAATGCACTATTTCTTTGAGTAGCAGGAATTTTGTCAGGGTCCATATCAAAGACATCCCAGAAGTCTTAAGTAGATCGTATCTGTTACTCTTCCCATCTCCATGGATGCAGTCACTTTTGTAGAGGAATGTGGATATATTCTTCCAAGCGATTGTTTGTTTTCCTGAAGTATGTTCTTCCCTATAGCTGACATACTCTTTGGAAAGTACTTACAGAAATTTAAATTTAAGTAATAGTTAATGTCTTAGAGTCTCTATTGAGTTTCCTCCTGCCAAATTTGACTGCTGGTACTGTGGGTTGTTTATGCAGAGTTTTTGGCTTTTCTTAGGATGAGGGAAAAAATGTGATGTGACAGGAGCATGGTCTTGATTTACTTCCTTTTTTATAAGGTTATATTTGCTATACTGGTTTTAAGAATACTTCTGAGTGAGGGAAAAGGTTATTCCTTGATCAACTACCTTCATGTGCTCAAACAAGTGGCCCTCTTGTTTGTTGGGTGCAGATATTTGATGCAGGCTCTCACTTCCTTATGAAATTCAAGGAAGCAAATGAAAAATGGGATTACATCCCTTTGGAAAGGAAATGAATACGATAATGAAACTGTAATACATGTTTTTCTCTCATGTCTTTCTGTCTGCTTGATTTGAACAAAATCACATTTCTTCTGTTTTACAAAAGTTGACATGAAATAGTGTTCTTTACACTTATGGTCTCTAAATGACTTGTATTTTCCAGATATTTTTTCAGAACACTTCTATAGAGCTTGGAGGCAACTAGTTGATGGTATTACTGATGTTAGTGCTGATAAGATATTGGAAAAAAATTTCTGTGTTTATTTTTCAAGTGTTTATTAAGAAAAGCACAGGAGAAGACAGCTATTGTAGTTTGGGACAAAGCATAACCTTTTTTTTCACTGTTCATTAACAATCACATCTGAATTTTTAATTCCGTGCTTTTCAGGAGCTACAAAAGAGTACATCATATGTGTTTAAAAACAGAAGAATGTTCTAAGTCCCTAATGATAAGGATTTAGAGACATGTATTTAAGTGAAAAAGGTGTTAAAATCTGGTGTTTGTGATCTTGACAGAGCTGCTTTAAGATGAGGAGTGGGGTTGTAGGAGCTTGTTGTCTATCTTTATGAGCAAGGAGCCTAAGGGAGAGCCGTCACTCTTTAATTATAGGAACTCTGTTTCGCAAAGACATACTAACTCTGTCTTTGGAAGACTCTGTCAGAAATTGAAAATGTAATTCCACATTTTAAGTCCTGTTTAAAGATGTCTTCATAGGTGGACTTTGCCTAAAATGTGGGAGATAAACTGTACTGCCTTTAAAATTGTTAGGAGGTGCTTGCTCGGAGACACTAATACTGTTTTCTATATGCCGAGTTTTGGGTCTGTATGGTTTGGTTATGCTGGGAAATAAAAATCTGAGGCAGTAAAACCTACATCTAAGCAGTACAGTAATATGACTTTCTAATTCCTTTTCTCCCTTTACAAATATGAAGAACTTCCAGGTTTGCAACAAAATGGTGGGTGAACTACCGATATTTTTAAAATCACTGCTGTGGCTAATTATCTTAGTGCGGTCACTTAAGTATGCATCATTGCACTCTACCTTCCCACTTTCCTCTGAAAGTGGACACAGCCTTTGCTCTGCAAGTAATGATAATAATTGGTACTAAGACAGACCTGTTACTCATCCTTTTCTGAGCACATTTCTTATGGCAGATGTCTAGTTTTTAATTAACTGCTAATGAACATGCCTAGTAGACCATGATACTGCTGCCAACCTACTCCGTTTTATATCTCACTGCTGCTAAGCTCTTGAAAGGTTACAGAGCAGGCATTAGTGTCTTTGAAGTGATGGGAAAGTGATTATATGCATAACATAATTGTTTGTAGGATCTACTGTGGCAAATGTTTAGTTACTAAATGCATCTGGTGAACATTGCTGTTATCCCTCTCGCTGGTCTTTATTTTCTTGCTTTGCGTGCAGCACATTTTATCCCTTCTACAAAGATAATACAATACACTTTTAAAAATTGAAGTTTTTAAATAAGAAAAGTATGAACTTCTGGAAAGGATCATCTTTATAAATGATCCCATATCTCTTAGAGAGAACTTCAAACCTATTATGAATAAATAACATATAAGCAATAAATCAGTATATTAAAGTCCTAAACAGCAATGAACGTCAGATAATAAACATGAAATCATGATGTAACTTTGGTGGCTTAAAAGACCATGATCAGGACTTCAGTCTTATGTCAGTTTCCTGTAGTGCCGTATTTACTGGTCTTTGTGTACCATGCCTGTAACTAACCATTTGCAAAGCTACAGAAATGTGCAGAGCAGCTTTGCAGCTCTCACACCACACCTTGCCCGTTGCCTCTCGCTATCCATGTGCAATACCACCAGCGAACACAGGACACAACTCTCCCATCTCAGCTTCAGAATCCTTTATGGAGCATTGATCTCTTCCTCCTTTCTCCGACTCTCATAATGTGTGGTATGTAGGCTACAAACCAGAGCCAGGGAAATGGTAGGTAATGTGCCCTTAACATTTCTTAAAACTTTAACCTATGCTTCCTGAAATCAAGTGGGTTAGCTTGTTTGCTAATTAAAACAAGCAGGAGAGAGATGAGTAAGTGTTATCTTCCTGCGCTTCCCAAATTGTAGGGACAAGAATGGAAACAATTTAACTCCTGTTCCCTGTTTCGACTTTCCCGTGGTCACACTGCAAAACAAGCTAATTTGAGCTTATTGTTGGAAAAGGGAAGAGGCTTTTCTCCGTGAAATCAGTTTGGAAGGATTAAATCGCTTTTTATTCTTAGGCAGTTGCACACCCAAACTAGGTAATGCTGTGTGATAGTGCAGCTGGGGACAAGACAGACCAGTGCCAACAATGCTGCACAGTACTGCTTATTGATGTTGCCTCAGAGCTAGAGTGCAGATGACTGACCTGGCTGAAGTAGTCAATGAGGAAGGAGGTAATCTCTAAGTGAGGCTGCCAAAATATCGGGTTATCACCTGTTTTGAGGATATGTGCTGGAAACTACTAGAGTCTTGTTAAAGTCTCTTTGGAGAGGGATGTCATATTGTTCTTTAGAGGCTGGATCCAAAAAACAAACAAAACCCCCAAACCTCGGCAGTTCTCCTTACTGATAGTTCTTCAGTTGAGTGAAGCTTCACTAGCAAACACTGATTGATAATGTAGAAAGTGGTCTGCTGTCTTAACTACTTAAAATCAATTATTCCTAATACTTCCTTCTAAATACTGCCTTTTGTGTTGTTGTAAACACATTAAATTAGAAGAATAAGAAGTACTTATCTTTTACCTAGTTTTCTAAACATACTGAAAAGGGTGGTGATCAGATGTATGTTTTGAAGTGTAGACTAGCCTGGCTTTTTATGCAGCATTCAAAAATAAATTCCTGATACGTGATATGAGAAAGATTTGGTAAGATTTCTATAAGGCTTTATAGAATGGACTAAATGGATTGTGGTAAATTTAAGGATTGTCTTGTATGTCAAAATAAGTAGATGCTTGCTGCATGACAGTTGGGACAGCAGAAAATAGAAAAATTAGCAAGTGCAGTCCAGAGTTCTTGAATGTCAGCCCCTGTATATGCATAATTTTATAAACAGCTGAAGGCATGTCTTGGGATGGGGTTATGAGAATTGAAATTGTAAGACTTCTGTAGTTATATATAAATAGTAATAAATAAATTCATTTATATGCCTGTAGATGTTATACAGGTATTGTTGACAGTTTGTCTTGAAAAGTTTTCACACCTAAAGAAACAGATAAAATACTTCTGCATTATTTTGAGTTGAGTTTTTTTGGAGTGATGCATGAAATACCGTAAGCTGCAGTCCAGGTATGATTTCAGTAGCTGCCAGCAGTACTGTAACAATTTTACATGCTACTAGCATTCACCTGGTCAAACTTGAGTTCATCCTTTTCAGACATATGTTTGTCTCCTTTTCTATCCCATGAATCGAGCTTTTTCCTGGCATCTGCTCAAGATATCTGGTATCTTGAGCAGAGGCATAGTGGAGAGAGGCCAAGGTGGAGAGGATTGTTCTGTCTTCTATTCATATGCTCAGACACAAGGAAGCAGGAGGGAGAGGCAGAATATCTGTTAACCTGGAGCTATGACTAACCTAAAGGTGCTTTTGAAGCTTCATTTTCTGAAAAAAAAAAAAAAAACAAAACTATGCAGAGCATTTTGGGCAAATTAATTGGATAGCTGAGCTTGGTAAACATTAATAAAACCATGGAAGTTTTAACTAGAACATATCTTAAACTATGGGGAAGACATTCTAATGTAAAAACTCTAAAATTGCTAACAGATTATTTTAGCAGATTGGTTACAGGGTTGTATGTCCACTCATTGTGGTTTTGATCTTTCAAGCTCCTTTTAAAACAGGTGGAGATATTCATTAATACCGTGTTCCTTATTGAGAATTCCATGCTATCTAAAATACCCAGATTTTGAGCTCAAAGCTGCTTCCTAAACAGTGTTAAGTCATGAATAATTTCCACTCTTTCCCCTAAAAGCCTCGGCTAGAATAAAATGCAAATTAAATTTTACTAAATATGAAATTCAGCATATCTTTTACATTTTTTAATATTCAGGATAGAAATGTACTTGCTGCTTCCAAACTAGGGGAAGAGAGGGATGTGAGTTTAAATCAATCTTGCTGCTGAAACTTCTTTTTTTCAGACCAATGATAAGACTTTCTGTAGAAAAGGAAAGGTGTTTAATTCTGCTGCTGCTGTTCTTTGTTGCCAGAGATGCTGTGGCAGGCAGTAGCTGCCCAAAACAACCCATAGGTGCTGAACTTACTCATTGGGCTGCAAAATAAGTATCCAGCTAGCTTTTTTGGGACATGAGCAGAGTTGTCCTCAGACAGCGTGATATAATTCAATGTATACAGTGTGGTGGGTTAAAGGGGAGGGGCTAGATTAAGAAGAAACAAATAATTGTCAAAATCCACTATAGATTCTCAATAATTAACCAAACTTCTGCCTTCTCTTTCCCAAACTATGTGCTATACGTTGTTCTTCTGGGGATGATGATACTGCTGGGAACAGCAGCAGCAGTTGCAGGCTCAGCATCTCTCCCATGGCCATGGACCTCCAGTGCCTCTAACGCCGCATCCATCAGGACTTCAGCCTCCAGGAATCCCTCCACTTGGAAGCAGTGCTGGCCTTCTTGCCCTCTCCAGTGCTTTGGGTGGGCAGTCTCACTTGGCAATAAAAGATGACAAGAAGCATCACGATTCAGACCACCACAGAGGTGAGAGGCATGGCAGGCCTGATTAGGACATTGTCAAATTTGCACATTGCTGCAAATTATGGGCATCTCTAAAGAATCCAAGTTATATAGAAAAATGTTGAGAATTTGAGAATAATGAGAAAAAACTGTTGGCAAACTTTAAAATGTCTGCATATAAACCACTGAAGCAAAATTCAGCTTGGAATTTTTCAGTATTTTAAAGGGGATCACTAGATGTCACCTGCTCTACATTTTGCAGGGCCTTTTGACATCCTGGTAAATGCTTAGTTGTAATAGCAGTGGCCTGCACCATATTGTGGAAAATTGTTAAACTGCATAATGGTGATTATTTTTCAAAGAAAGTAATGTTGTGAAATGGGTGGGTGGGAAGGTAGCGGGAACAAGAAGTTGAATTTTGAAGTGAATGTGTTCAAACAAAAGATTTAAATAATTACATCTGTTACTCTAGTTTCATAAGCTTAAATCCTAGTACTCAGTTAAATATTGGGCAAAATTGCACTTGACTAATTTTTGAAAAGAAAATAATTTATTCTGTCATGAAATAAAACTAGGCTTTGTGTATGGTTAAACTGTAAATCATGTTTACAAAATACTGTAATTTTCAGGAAATCACTGTATTAGGAATGTGCAATGACTTATATAAATAAAAGCCATTTTAAAACTGTTTGTGGCTAGTGTTCTAATTTTTTTCCCCCCTTTTTTATTTCTGTTCTTGCCTCTGTGTCTGAACGGGCATGTCTGTCCATTTCTTGGTTACTGCGAGAGCAGACAGAGAGCCAGGCACAGTAAGTACCAACATTCCTGCTAATGTTTCCATTTCCAATAATGTAATAATCCAATGTTGTGCTGTTTGTCTCTTTTGTCTTCCTTTTAGTTATTTTCATGATTCAAGGCATATTCAAGGGTTTTCTGTTAAGATATGTCTTGATTTATGCAGAGCACCAGATCACTTGTTTGATGGACTATATGAAGGAGTTTTGTTTCTGAGCAGAATGCTTTTAGGTGAACTTGCACTTTAGTTTGCTTATTGGAGGCAGAAAGGGGTCATGAAGCTGCAAATCAAAAAGAACATTGCAAATACACCAGTTTTAGTCCAGAGTTAAGATTTTTAGTCTCTAGGATTTTCAGGAATTAGAGTTGGAGACTAGGTGAGAAATTTAACTATGAGAATATTTAATGTGTCAGGATGATGTTTGGCCCTGGGAGGTTTTTTTAACTGCATTTGTTTAAGCCACACTAATGTCATTGCTGCTTAATTTGTGCTTCAGGTATAACTCCTACAGCAATATTTTTTTCTCTGTAGACATATGCTGTAACAGAATTGGCCTTGTCTGAAAATCCCTGTAAAGAACTACTTGCTGCTTTTCCTGCTGTTTGGTTTTGAGTGATAGTGCTGTATAAATCTGTTAGCCATGGTCATGTGCAACTTAATGTCAATTCAAGTAACAATGCTCATTCTGTTTTTTTTTTGTGTCAGAGGTGAATTTGGGCTCTATTTTGTTTCTTTTCTCAATTAGAAAAGACAAGAACTAGCAAAAGTTATTTGACAGCTGTACTAAACTTCTGACTTTTATTGCCACTTATTTAATATATATACAAGGCTTGCTTGGCAGTTATTTACTGGAAACTATCTGCATATCTTTTGCAGCAGTCTTTTAGATTACTAAGCAAGAAGCATTCATTTCCTCTTGCTTAATGTTATTAATGACAGAGTATCTGCAGAAATAATTTTGAGCTGGGTTTTTATGAAGTCTCTAACTTATTAAAGGTCTCTGACTTTTTGCTCTATGTGGGACATAGTTCGAGTGCTGTTAGTTGACTGCAGGAATTCCTAGCTAGTGATGGCTCTGTGTTTTGATTTGGTTATTATGTTTCCTGTCCTTGCCCTGGTCCCAGCTTCCCCTGCCCTGTCCATCATGTCGTTTGGTCGAGGGTTTAAATTTAAAATTAGATGCTTAGCATTCTGAAATTTGGGCTTTGAATTCATCTTGTAGCTGAGAATAGTTCTTGCCTATGGAAGGAGAACTATCAAAAATTAAACCTGGCTTTCGTGTTGTGGGAAAGTTACAGGATCACTTGCTTAGTTTACTATAGGCGTAAATTTTACTTAAACTATGTAAAACTGTTGCTGCAGTTACTTCTGTATCCATCCATATGTGTAACTAATGATTGCTTGCTTATTATCTTATTACTCTCTTTTTTGTACTGGGTTTATCAGTAATTAACTTTTAGATAATCTGAGGCTTTACATCATAAAGGAATTTTGCCACATGGATATATTGAGTTTTGGATACTACATTATGGTCATTCTAGTTTCTTTTTGGTCTCAGTGTAAAATAATACTGTGTAGCTAACTTTAATAGCTGAATACAGGTGAACTTGAACTTAAAATTGTTTAAATACAGTGTTACATCAAGATCTTGACTTAACAGTAAAGGACACCTTCAATGAAAGAGTAATTTAAGACATAGTTAAATTCAACTCTGGCTAAAATGATTAGCCGGGAATTACAGGCTCTTCAAACTTCTCTAATTCTCTTGTATTTTTAATGGATTTTTTTAAATGTAAAATATATTTTTAAGGATAATAGGAAAGGGGCCTCAAGTACACAAGGGATAGCAGTTCTGTTATTATGTGTGGTTGAGATCACTTTATAACATCTGGGTCATCAAGATTAAATCAATTTGATTTTCACAATAACATTTTAAAAGTAATAGTGCTGCTAAAAATCCCGATAGGCATGCATTCATCATCCAAGACACCAAACCCCATGCTGTTTGTAAGTTACCTAAATTCACCATGATGTTTGGTGTTATTGTGCAGTTCTACAGTATGATTTCCACCAAGTATGTCTAGCATGACCTTTGAGCACTATCAGTAGAAGCTAACAGCTTGAAATGTCGAAGTTTGAAAAGTTAAAATTTAGTGCTTGTCCGTGGGGTTTTAAATTGAGTTTTTGTGACATAACTTTGAGTTAGAGCTTATTGTGACAGATTGGAGCATATTCATTTTTAAATTAGATTTGGATTTATTTTTTTAAAATCTCCTTAGATAAATAAGCAATCATGAGCTTTTATGTATTGTATGTCTAGAAATACACCAAAATTAGTGACATTCTTGTATTTATAAATTATTATAAAGACATGGTTTCATTATTTTTATTTTGACCA
>WAAE01029782.1:0-15102 GCA_013400495.1 Nicator chloris | reverse complement strand
TCATTAACCATTAACATTCCAGTGTCTCACAGGGTGATATGGACTAATTCTGAACATTGCATGATTGGGAATGGTAACCACATGTTGCAGATGTGTAATCAAACCTGTGCATGTATCATATGTAGTACAAGTCTAATTATACAGAGCTAAGGGACCAAATCAGGATTACAGCAGTTTCTTTAATGTGCTGCAAACATATAATAGCTCATCTTTACAGGACAAATGCACTCATTTTTTAACAAATACATCAAATGTAGAAATGTGTCAGCCTCTTCAGCCTTCATTTATAATACTTTCTGGTTGCTATAGTGAAATACAGTGCTTCACCTTTGGAAAAGCCAAGGAGAGAAATAGAGCATTTATTGTACATGAGTTATTTTATATCAGACAAAGATGCCATACAAAAAAAGAGCTGCACAATAGTGATGTTCTTATGATTGGGGTTAATAATACATTTATTTTTTCCTTTGGTTTAGTTGCTAACCATTCATTGAACCATAAAGAGCCAGAAACACCTGTTTTGAAACAGAGGTATTGCAGAGGATAGTTTGATGACTTTAAATTGATGGATGGGTTGGAGGCTTGGATGATGAATATTCCTGTTTCTTACTAGAATATTAGCTTTTATTACTGGCAAACATGGTTCATTTATTTTCTCATTCTTCACCACAGAAAACACCTTCCCGTTCTTTAGGACCTCATCTGAGGTCATCTGACTGCACAGCCCATAAATACATGGCTTCCTAGATGTGTGGGCAAGCATGTCCATATATAGTGGATATAGTCATAATTTGGCCAACAGAAAATGACTGAATATGGAGCTGTGAATGCTGCTACTCTGTTCCATCATTTCTACCAGCTTGATCTGTTGGCCTCCCAGTAGTTTGCTATTTGCATGAATAAAGGGATTGATAATGGTGTCCTCTTGCTTCAATGTATAATTACAAAAATACTAGTGAAAGAAGAAACTCAGCCAGTGAGACATTACCATGTTTGTTCCAAATGTAAAAACACTGAAGAAGACAAGGGTTGTACAGGCAAAAATTTGTGTTTTGTTGTAAGCAGGAGAAGCATCTTAGAGGAAGGTGGGTCTCTACAGCTAACAAAGCAGTTGGGTGTGATTGGCCCTTAGTAGTTCCATTGTACTGCACTTCTCCTGTGCAGATATACATTTGTGCTTTCAAATTTGGGAGTGGCCATTCCTGCTGCAACAAATATGATTTAATATAAAAATCCCCACAGGTCTGTAGGCTAAAGACACGGTTGCATAATTTAGAGGTAATTTCATTTGCCAAAGAAGCCAGTGGGCTTTGCAGTAAAACAAACCAGAATTTGATTACTGGCTATTACTAAATGTAATTTAACCTCATTTAGGAAACATATAGCTGCTCTGTAATGCTTTGCTGAAGCTTAATAAATTAAAATGCTACTGTTGCTCCCATGGACATTCCATTTAATTTACAAACCACTTGTACACTAAGTATTTTATACATATATGTATAATATGCTGTATCAATTAGATTTTGACAAATAAATCCACCTGTGTTATGAGGGGATTTGGCAGTGGTTTTCTTGTGGGATTCCTTTCAACTCCTGTTTTCAGATCAGTAATGGCAGCAGTCCTTTGATATAGATCAAAGCAAGAACAAAAGCTTAGAAGCAAGTGAGAGTCATAAGGTGAAAATGAAGAGAGGAGAAAAGAAATGAAATCCCACACCATAGCCTAGAAAATTTATACAGCTATAGCTACAATATTATATTAGTGTAATTTACTTCTAAATATGAGACCGAACCTTTAGAAGCTTGGATATCATATTTTCTTCCTTGATTACAAACCAGTGAAATTTATCTTGCCTGTACAGATGTTGAATTTTTCCTTTCTCCACTTACAGTCATTAAAATCTAGGGCACTTAGTGTAAATATTAAAGATGATATATGCATCCTGACAAATTTAATCTTGCATAATTAAACTCTACCTTGCTCTTTTAGCTAGCAAAAGTTTCCCTGCAATTCTGTCTGGATAAGTAATCTGCTAGTGCAATATTGGGCTCTTGAGCAGCTGCAGCACTGGTGAGATGAACAGTGTGATTCCATACATTAGCTTCATTTTTCTAAACCTTTTATGAAAGTTACATTATGTTCTGTGATTAGCTGTAGCAGCCTGTAAAGGAGGTGTTCCATTCAAAATTATTTTACCCTGAGAATAATTCTTGAAAAGGTACGTGTAAATTGATTTCTTCTCCTGGTTCTTTAAATGCTTTCTAGTGGACATAGTTTTCTTCTGCAGATTAAAGATAGAAACTTTTCTGTGCAGGAAACTGCAGTTTATTGCCTGTGAGTGAATTTCTCACTGGCTAACTAATAGGAGGATTAAGTTCATTATCCACCAGATAACTTTCCTAATAAGCTCAGATTTGGTATAAACAAGAAGCTGAAGATCTGCCATTTATCTGACCTGTTTGTAGGTGCCCTTTCTGTATTTGTTTGACCATTTCATTCTCTTCTGGCTGTCTAGCATGTCCCTCTGGAAGAAGAGAGTACAGAAAGAAGGGCAGCTAATTAATACTTCCAAATTTTGTTTCTATTTCTTGCTCATCTGCAGTTTCCCTTTTCAGATACATTGGGGGGAAATATCAGATAGAGTCTAATGAACTATTACTCCCAGCCAATTAAGAGACACACACGCACACACGCACACACACAAATTAATTGCAACACGGTGCAGATTTTAACACCTAGGAAGGCAGTAAAATTCAAGTCAATTAGTGAATAGTAATACATCCCTGCCTTGAAAACAGTTCGGTTTTGGTCAGACCCATTATACATTAGACAACAGCAAATCCGGAATGTCTGCACAGAAACGAAAATCATTCTCAGTAAAAAGGGAAAAGTTTCAAAAGTCTGATACTGTTTACAGGCAGATGTTAAAAAGAAAATAAAATGGAAAGTAAAGGGATCATGTAGGTTCTCTGTAAGAGTCAGAAGACATTTGAAAAGATGAAGAATTTAAAACTTCCAGTAAAAATTTCTCGTAAACATGAAAATAAAAGTTATTTAAGAGAATTAAGGGAATTAAAAGAAAATACATGCTATTTTACTGTGCTGATTACAATGACAGATATAATCCAAAACCAAGTGCTGACTGGGATTAGTATAAAAGAAGTGTGATAATAACAGATAATTTTGAAAGGACTGGGTAACCATATTAAGTTGCAGGGAAATTTTATATCCTTATATGTTAGTAATTGAATTCTTATTTAGGTATTATTTAAGTATTTCTAGAATTAAAAATTGTTCTGTTCCTTAGTTGTTCAATTCTTAGCATTCTGTTGTTATTCTTAAGCATTTGTTACTTCTTTTGATGTGTTAAATTGGATGGAATAGTTTGTTTTTAAATAGCAGATTTTCTCTGTTCTTAGTCAACTTTGAAATTAATGAAATTTAATTTCCCATATCTAAGCTTTATAAATAATATTTCTGAGTGTTTTTTTCTTCTTAGGGAAAATTGATGTATTCTACAAGCATACAGCAGTCAGTTACAAAATATACTTAGTGCATAATACATTGTCCTATTTAGGGTGTCCTTTTTACATTATTTGCATTCCACACATAAATGATTCTATTTTAAATGGTTAGAGTAGCCAGTAATTAGTTGGGGTTGTTTGTGGAAAAATGTTACGACTCCAGAATTGGATCCTTCTTGTAGATGCCACTAATATAGACAGATCTACTCTGTCCAGCTCGAAACTGATGAGACATCTCCCCTCATTAGCTTCCTCATCAGCTGTGTCAGGAAGTTACCTGCCACACATCAGGAACCTTCTAGACTGTCTGCTCGCTGCTGTGTTGTATTTCCAGAAGACCTTTGGCAAGTTAAAGTCCCAGTGACAAACAAGGGTTAGCAATGATACTTCTCCCAGCTGCGTACAGAACATTTTGTGTGCCTCTTCATCCTGCTGAGGTGGGCTGTAGCAGACTCCCACCATGGTATCTGCCCTCCTGGCCTTTCCCCTGATTCTCACCCATAAACACTCCACCGTATTGTCACCAACATTAAGCTCTAGATAAACTAGATAATTATCTGGAAATCTAGATAATCAAGCATACAAAGTGTTGCCATACATAAAACAGGATGTTATTATCTCCTTATTCGAGATTGATTTAATTTTCAAATGTTTTGGGGCATAGAATTTTTTTAATTGAACTTCTTCCAGAAGAATTCGCATCTCTAAGTAACATTAATGTTTTAATCTGTTACAGGAAAGATTTCATGTATCACTTCCTTCTCCTTTCCACATAGTTTCTTATTCTTGCTGCTTTACTTTCTAGGGTTAAGGCTTGGAGCCTCATAAGTTCAGAGTATGGTTTCCCTAACTTAAATAACTATTATGAGAAACAACAGGAAAAGTCTATTTCTTTTTTTCAGGAAGTGTTCTCTGAAGTCAGTAATCAGTTACATTAATTTAAGTGGATGTTTTCAGCTTACTTTTTAAAAAATTTAAACATTCTTCTGTAACTCATTTGCTATGCAGGTAGAATTGACCCCTAAAACTCATCAAATTCATAATCTTTGTCCCTTTCATCATTTTTAAGAGGCCCAGGCCTTTCTTCTTGTGTGAAAGCAGAAAACAAAACCTTGGCTGTGTCTGGGACCACTTCTCACTGGGTGGCTTTCCACAAGTGGGTTGGCACCCCCAGAGGTGGAGAAGAAGAGCCTCTGCTCCCAAGAGTGGGCAGCTCACTGAACCTACTGTGTGAAAGGAGAAGGTGGACTGACAAATTTCTTCATGTGGGATAGTGCATTTGGTTTGACTTATTTTTACTGTGCTTTCCTCTTAAGACCCTGTTTTAGCTTTACAGGTTAATGGGAAAGTGAACTGACATTCTGACTGGGAGCATGTATAAATAATACAGAACTCTCAACATTCTAGTATGAAATACTGAGAATTATAAAATCAAAGATTATCCTTGTTTATGTATTGACTAGATATAACCTAAAATTAACTGAAGTACATGCATGCATTTTTGAATGAATAAAAATATGTAGATTCTAGAGTTCTGCTCATATTGTCCTTCAATGTATACAGCCTTCAAAGAAAACAAAAAAACCCCTGATAATAAATTGTAGATTACATTTTTCTTTCTCTGTTTGGTAGCCCATAAACAATAGATTGTTAATCTTACAACTTGTTATGCTGATTTAAAATTATAATGACTCTCTGAACAAAAATAGAAGTACCTGAACTTCTTGATAGCAAAAATTTTTTCTCGTCGAAAAAGCTTGGCAACCTGAGTAGTTGATACTGGACATCGTTAATATAGTTCTTTTTAGTGCTAGAACATACGTTTTATTTAACAAAAGTGTCTAAAATCTTTTTTTTCTGAGGCCTGCCTTCACTTTATTGTCATGCCTTGTATAGCAATGGACAGGATTTATTTAAATTTTTAGGATGGGCACAAGGGTACGCATTTAGGCATAACCTTTTACTGGTTATGCATGTGCTGCATAAATATTCTTTAGAGCGTATTCTTCACACTGGGTATCCTCTAGGTAATCACATAAATAAACACAGGACAATTAGTTTTATACAAACTGTCTAATAAATCAGCTGGGATTCTTTTTCCCTTGATGTGTAGCCTGGGCAAGATCTTCCCAGGAAAATGCCTAATACTCATTAATGAATATGAGAGTTTGGGGTTCAGCACTTCTAGGTTCATGTCCTGAGGCAGAAAAGCACTGTTTTGTTTCTTAATCAATTAAGAATACATTCTTCCTAGCTATGGATCAGGGCAGTGCGTGTCTCCTTGACAGCACTGTATTCTGTTAGCTGGAGGCACTGATCATGCTGATGTGTATTTCTTTAGTTTCTGTTCACTTTCAGTGAAGATTTAATTAGACTCTGGCGATGCTTAAGAAGAGGAAAGGACAGCGTTTCTCTGATCATTGCTCTCTAATGATGAGGGCGGTAGTTTTCTGACACGTGAAAAGCCTTTAGCACGTGAAAAGAGATGTCTGTTTTCAGTTAACAGTTAGCAAACTGTCATTTCTCAAACTTGACAAAAATTGCGCTCAGAGAAGCTGGGGAAGGGCTGTGAGGCTGGGGAGAATCGCGGCGTCTGGGTCTGGGAGCGCTGGAGCACTGAGTGCTGATAGCAGCGTGCTCCCTAGTGCAAGTTTCCAGAGAGCTTTTCTTCTTGGCACTGCCACAGCCAAGTCTCCTGCTCCGACACAGATGTTCCTCCAGCAGCTCTCAGCAACGCTGCTCGACGGATACAATGTCATACCCAGAGGTTCGTGGTCCACCTCAGCCTTCTAGGAGGACTCGCTACTGATGAAATCAAATGCTTACAGAAGCATGAGATGCGGGGCTTTATCTAATGTTTTATCTCAGCTAGAGTGGCTGCTGAACTGCCACTGCTTGGTATAGTGGTGCTTCACACCACTGCAGATTTCTTCAAAGCAAACTCTTGGTAAAATCCTCTCATTTCCCTCTGATTGCAAACCGGTGTGAAGACTGGAATGATTTGCCTCTTGGAAGAATGTTGACTCTCGAGTGGGAGTCGGAGGGACTACAAACAGTGGGTATTGTTGTGATTATATTTGCATCTCTGAAGCTGCTTCATTTGCTGGGACTGATTGATTTTTCAGAAGGTAAAGTGGTCACTCACAGTTTGTGCTGTTTGTAGGTTTGGTGTCTGATGTGCTGAAACAGAGAGCATCAGCTATAAATGCTGTGAAATGGAAAAAGTGAAAGCAACAGACTAAAAACCCTGGTTTGCTTCTGTTGCTTTTGCTTTGTTTTTGAAAACGGAAGTAGATGCTAGCAGAAGATTTTTATTTCATAATTAATTTACAACTGTGAGAGGATGTTCACTAAAAAAAACCCCTAAAATAGTGAACATAACACCTGTCAGTTGCCTTTGAAAGCTGTTCAGAGCTACTGAACTTGATAGATTTTAGTTCAGTTCATGTTTACAAAAAGCTTTGCTCTTCTGATTTATGATGCAATTAGAGTCTTCTGTAAAAGTGTCTGTGTTTTAAAAGTCTGTTTCATAGATAAATGCAATACAGTGTTATTACAGGATGAGCTTTAGGATTAAGCCTGCTCTACATCTTTAAAAAAAAAGCACAGATGCCAACATTAAATGTATTTAAAATATATATCATTAATATATGTTTTAAAATTCTTGTTGCTTGCTCAGAATCTTGTCTGCTCTCTACTATATGGGTCATATCATTTCATCTGTTCCCAAAGAGGGCATCACATTACTTTATTAGGACTTTTATTTCTATACAAAGTGAGAGGTTTTTTTCACATTTTATAGAAATATGCTATTTAGGGTCAGTTGTGAGTGAGATTTTTTGCTGTCAACTTTTCAAGTTTTTCACAAAATGTCTACTCAGTCACTGAAGCCCTTGCTAGAAAATCCTTGCTTTTGTCATTATGTTTGCTCATGTCTGTCCAAACCAATCCTTTTTGCTGGGTAACTGCTTTCAGTCAGAATCACACAGCCAAGGGGAGTCCAGTTTTCTGAAACATTAACTTTTCATCGTAGAATAGGATCTTTGATGGATGTAGATTCACATAATCACCTCATAAAATTGTTCAGAGTGCTGATAAAATTTGAAATCTTTAGCACTTACATAGTTACTGAACTACTGAAATACATCATCTTTCAAACTGTTTGTGGTGAGAATATATATTTTCTTTGTTACTATACTTTACTTTTGTTACTATGTTTCTTTGTTACTTATATTTTCTTTATATGTATGTATACTTACAGACATACATGTATATATGTATGTATATAACTATATATACATACATGCTATTGTAAAACTACCATACTATATGTATTGGTTATGGAATTACTTTTTCAGTTCTAAACAATGGGTAATTTACTCATCACAGCAGTGCTCACTTTTGGATTTTTTAATACTCTGGATGTGTAACCTTTGTGACATGTAAAAAAATCATTGTGGTTATGGATTAGCTTCAGCTTTATTACATGTAGTAACAAATAGGGGAAAAAGATTGAAAGGCAATATTGCTTTTTTTAGCATATGTAGAGTTATATCCTTTTCCTGATTTCTCACCGGTATTACCATTAAGTTTGTGGGGAAAGGTTTTATGTGATTTCAGCTCTATTAAATCGCTTTAAAAAAAATCCCTCCTGTAAAAATTACACTGATTTAATAATACAAGTAATTTCAAGTACACCTTTTTGTTCTAATGCACACATTAATGTCATGGCGTTTCCTCACGTGATAATAATTTCACTCAAAAATACCTAGCAACATAAACCAACCCCTAAATGTAAAAAGGGTAAACTTTGTAAGGTACAGTTGATTTATTTATAATTGCAGTGTGAGTAGCTCCAGTGACTTGAGAGATTTCCAGTTTCCCTGAGGCTGATATGTGCTAATCAACTCTTCCATATTTGGGTACCACCACCACATTAAACGAGAACTCTGCCCCAAATGGTTAAGGAATATCTTACAGTGCATTCAGAACTAGTGATTTGTTGTTCACCTGCTGAATGCAAGGAAAGGTTTTCTGTTCATATCCAAGGAGGAGCACATTTAAACTGCCAGTGTTGATCTGGAAACCAAAATAAGCAATGAGTCCTCCCCATCCACCACATGCAGGCTGGTCATGGGTCATGTGCTGAAACAAATCTGTTCCCATAGTTAGGCTTTCTGATGCCTTAACATGCTGTCTGAACATGCCTGATACATTGACTTACTGCAAATATCACTGAAAGAAGTGACAGCATGCCTGATGTTTGCTATTACAGGGCAGAGAAGACAGATAAAGGACAAATCCTTAGTTGCTAATTTGCTACAACTCCACTGACTTCAGTGCAGTTATGGTGAAGAGGAGTCTGACTTGCCCTCATCTCCATGAGAAAACAGGAGAACCCAGTCAATCTGCTTAGTTTTACTGAATAAACTGAATCACAGAATTAACTAGGTTGGAAAAGACCTTTGACATCATCAAGCCTAACCTGAATTACGGTGTTCAACAATTGGCAGGACAGAGAGAAAGCTGATTTTATCCTGAGCCCCAAACTAGGGACTGTGTTATTCTGCATCATCCATTCTCTACTTTCCACTAAGTAGAAAACAGACCAGAATGAAGATAAAGCTGGCTTCACTGGAGCCAGCAAGCTATTTCAGTTAAAAGGTCAGCATTGAATCAGTACAACTTTTACTAGGAGAGACTAAAACACCACTTTCCCTCTCCTTCCATTACTTTGAAAGTGGTTTGACACTGACCATTATCTTCCCTCCAACTTTCTTGCCTGGAGCTTTTTTCTGCTGGGCAGCCTCACTCCAAGGCTTTTGTTTTGTTACTCAAGCTGGAAGGGGAGGAGAGCAGGGAGATCAAACTGAAGCAATGGATCAGAACAGTAAAGCAACAGGGCCAGGCTTAGAGGGAATCCACCCACCAGAAACTTGGAGGGGAGTGATGGCAAAATTAAGGATTCACTTCACATTTCTGTGTCCAGAACAGCTGTCAAGTAGTAGCTATGCAGAGAGATTACCTAAACATGTGAGCAACTTTTTAAAAATCAAGGAACTGCATAAATCAAAGTCTTTGAAAGGAGAAACTCTATGCCTTTTCCTACATCATGCACTGATTGTATCTTGAATTATAATGTCTCTTACAGAAATGTTTTTCTTTTACTTGTGAATAGAATCAGCCATTGTTACAATCTATTTTAGACGCCCTTATTCCTTTCTTATTCCTTACACTAATCTCTTAACAGTCTTCAGTGCTTGTTGTTATCTTTCAAATGCTTATTCAGATATAAATGTCATGGCTGGCATGTGAATGTCCTATGAACTCCATGCTTTTGGTTAGTAGGACTCACTGTTGTCTATATGTCTTTAAACTCAATAGGCTATCAAGAGTAGGTAAGAATATTTGATCCTTAGTTTCTCCTACTCTGATGCCAATAAAAGACTAGTTCACTTCCAGTAATCAATAAACATATTTGGCTGCAAAGTCAGCTTTGTGAGTAAGTAATTTGTTGCTCTAGCTACAATTTAGAAATTGGTTCAGGGGGTAAATAGTGGTAGTTTTTAACAGAGGTAGTTTTCTGCCTTAGGATATATCTGCCCTATGCAGGTACAGAAAGATCTTTTTTTCTTCTATCTAATCTGATCTGGATAGACAGAAGTCACCTCCAGTCCAAAAGTCATGTTAGTGAATTTATCTGTTCTGTCACACAAACTGCTAAAATGTGTCCTCTTTCGTAGTTCAGATACTTAAAAGCACAGAGAGGATGTTAGGTCTGTCTGCAACCATCTGTGTTAACGTGTTGTTAGTTACCCTTACAGCTCAGCAAAACCAGTAAGGTTTAAAATATTGTCTCAAGTGCAGTATGACTCTCACTCCTATGATATGGGGCAAGACATGGTGATGAGAAATTCTCTATTGTATCATCTTTTCTAAGGAAAAGAACACCAAAAACATGGGAGTCTTCTCCTTCTCTGCATGTGGCTGAGAATCATGAGTGATCCTAATTTGAGTGTCCTCTCCATCCACTGAAAGCTGTGCTACAAGTCCAGGTTCCAACAGACTCTCCTGTGCTGCTCTATATCCTGTATAACTTCTCCCTGCCAAATGGGGTGCAATGTAGCATAATTCCACAATAAACAGAAAAGCAAAAAATTTGCCATGCAGGAGTACCTGTCCCCTTGCCTTTTCTCAGCAGCTGCTCATCACATCTGTTCTCAGAAAGATGTTCAGCTAACATGTAGTGAAGTGACCACCTCCTACTTGTCCTTTTTAATTCTGCAGACAATGTAGAACTGAGAGAAGTACTTTATTCTGAGTGACCCAACCCTCCTTGTAAACCTTGACAGACATTCTGGATTCAAGGTCTCTAAAGGAGAGTCAGTCTATTCAAGTGTCTATAGATTGCACAGCAAAGAGTAACTTCAGAAGATCAGATGTGAAACTGCATTCAGTTGCTGCTTTAAACCCAACCTAGATACAAATAGATGTAAAAACTGAGGTGTGAATTTCCATACGCTCATTTATATAGATATATTTCTGTATGCTTATATTGGATGCAAGACAGGCTATGAAACTTACTGAAACTTGTGACCATCTTAATACCCAGCCTCAGGGTAGTTAATGATGTTCTCTTCACCTCTCTTCACCTATCCTCAAAAAGTAGGCTCCTCCAGGCTTGGGAGACTGGTTATGTTTGGAAATGTCTTGATTAACCTTAACATTAATTCATTGAAAGTGAAATTTTTACTTTGTTTTGTTTTCCTTTTAGTTTAGCGTTTTTTCTACCTGGACCTAATGATATGATGCACAAATGACAAAAAACTGTAAAGTAATATTGCTTGGTAAAGAACAGCAAAAATTATTCTTTCATGTCAAAATTAGAGAAATCAAGCTTTTATCAAAATAGGAATAAAATGGGACAATTTACGTAAAAGTTTTGGGGAAGGGCCTGTTCGTGTATGAAGATCTTTTCATCAAGTGGTTTCCATGGACTTCTTCAGGGAATTTTGACATCCAGACCAATTAAATCACTGTGGAATAGGTCACAGATCCACATCAGTCTGAATTAAAAATCTAGCTGCTGTGTGAGAAATGGTGAGAAATATTTAAGAGGTGTTACAAATATTACCAGGAATATTTCTGTAAGGATAGCACATGTCCTATCTCTTCATGTGGGAGGTCACAGATCCTCTCTGGTTCAGGATCATACAGGATATTTCCCTTCTAACTTGGGAAGGGCTCCTTCTGGCCACACTGTTCTGGGAAAACCCTTCCCCACAGTCTTTAGATCCTCTACTTTGTAGTCTTGATTTTTTTTTTCCAAGAAAGTATTCGTACTAATAGTCATTTTAGATTGACTATGTGGAGGTAGAGAAGTTTCCCCTTGTATTCATCTTTGCAAAGGTAGAGTTGATTTTGAGCATCATTTGAAGTTTCTATAATTCTGAGTATTCATCTTAATGAGGTTATTTATCCAGATATGTCTTGGCCATTTCTGGCCAAAATTCATGTACTTTGAAAGGAAAGGAGGCATTGTCTCTGAGAATATAAATAAAATCACCCAAAAAAAAAGTAGGTGACATAGATTTGATACCTGCAGCAAAGTCTGCATCTAACCACCTTGCATCTCAGAGCATGGATACAGGAGCTTCCCACAGAATGCCCTGATTAAGCATTTTCCCTGTGCACTCTGCCACTGCTCCATGCCCAGGCTGCTTTTAAAATGTAGCTCTGGATGAAATAATTCATTTTAAGATGACAAAAATTTGATACGACAAAATATGCTTCTGAAACATAACTACACTTGGTCAGCTGAGTATAGGTGTGGAGAGAAAAGCATTGCCTACTCTCTAATGTACTTTGGTCCTGAGACTCTAGAAGGCCTTGCTGTTGGAATAAGATATTTGCAGACATGAATAATCATTGCCTAAAATTCTGTAGAACAAGATCGAATATCTACAACGATCGAGTGACTGAATGATAAAAAATCCATAATAATGTACTGAATAGAAATAATGCAGTCACCTTTCATCTCTTGAATCTTATTTGTTCCATTTTTGATGCATTTTTTTAATCAGAATTCTTTGGCCTTTTATATTAATGAGATATGGGAGATGCTCAGTGATTTTGTAGGGATTTATATATCTGATTATGTGTAGACCTATTAAAAACGAAATCTACAAAGAAACGGAATCTCCCATGTAATGCAAAAATAATAACATAATTTGGACATACTGTGCTACAGTTTTATTGTTTAGTATGCATTTTAGCTCATAATAAAAAGACTTACAGAATTACCTTGGGGGGAAACTGCAAAGGCAGCCATAAAGCTCCTTTTGCAGTCTTATCTGTATATCTGCTTCATGTTACTAGAGCAGTATGAAGGGGCACAAATGAGACCATTCTGTTTACAGAAGTGAAATATGCCCTTCCAAAGTCTAGTGGGTGAACTTTTAGAAATAGGCCAAGAGTAGACTGATTACATGTGTACATGCATGTGTGTACATTTCATGAAGAAAGAGGAATAATCTAAAATGAAGACTTGGTTTACCAAATGTTAACAGTAAGTGACTTTTAACAGATGAGATATCTCAAGAAAGCAACTATAACATGGAAGGTCTGACATAGGTACAAATAGGTCAATTCAATGTTTCTTTAAAAAAATAAAACCATTATTGATCAACATCTGTAAATTATGCTGCTGCTAAATAATATATATATTCATGTTAAAATGTAGGATGCAGTTCAGAGTGATTATTTTAGAATTGCTTGTAAGTAGATCGATAGATTCCATATGTGCATATGACTGATTTTTGAATATATATATGTATATAGATGAAGAGACCTTCACTATTTCTGATAGATATCTACCCTTATTTTGAGAACATTTTCAGTCTTCCATTAAGCACTCAAGAAAGAATAAGTTACGTCATATGAAACAAGTACTTGTTTAGACAACACAGCTTTCATAAATTAGAAGGAAGGATATTGATCACTGAAATGAGTCAAACCAAAATTAAGGGCAACAGTTTAGTGACTGTTTTGTGATGTTCCCAAAGGAGGCTTCTTCCTTGCAGCTAAAACTGCTGGGTTTGAAGTGGCAGAGTGGAATTAGAGAAATTTGAGAAAATATAGTTGAGAAGAAAGGGCAAAAAGAGCCCAGTTTCCTTAGTGGTCAACCAGCAAATGAATAAGTTGCAAGGTAAGGAGGGTCTCAATTTTTTTTTTTTTTTTACTAAAATAGAAGAGTTAGGAAAATAATTAGGCTCATGAGTTTCAGAGAATTAGATTTCTATATGTTGTATGTCAATCATGTTACATTTGAGCATGTACTCCTGTGCAAGGAGAGGAAATGTAGCATTCCCTGCTCAACACCAAATTTTATATTTCTGAATGATCTAATGGGAACTCCTTACTAAGCTGTGATTCTTCAGACAGTCATAGTGCCAGAGGGACTGGTTTCAGCCTAGATATATCTGAAAAATGCAGCCATAATGTTTAACCTGTGTTCTAGCAGTTTGATCTGTGTCCTTCTTTATGGAAATACTTTAGATTTCTTTGTTTCTCAGTAAAAGACTATGTGCTGGGTTTTTCACGTCATGATGAAATTTGAGCTGAGGCAAAATGTGTACGTTAACATTTGTCTTGCAAAGTTATATTTATGAAGAAATTATCTGCATTTCTTCTTTGAGTCAGTAACAGAAGAATATCCTTCTTGATGTGAAATAACACTCCTGGGGAAAGGTAGCACTTTCTACAAGTGGTAGAGCAGTGGTATTCTTTACATTGACATACTAACTGCTAGTTACTTTGTATAAGGATACTTGTGATGAATATCCTTTGACTATCCTTTGACTATTGGCTAATCTGCAATCAGCATCACCTTATCTTTCTTCTGTAGTTTGAATTGTTTATAAGTTTGTTTATTATTTCCCTGTCAGACAGGTACCAATTTTCAGCAACTTCAATCACATAATTAAAGGAATCACAAATAAATAGACAGCTGAGTTGGCATTCAGGAGCTCTCATTGTGATTTCTTTTCTTTTTGACCTTAGAAAATCTAGAAGTTGGTGAAGGTTAAACTGGTTAACTCGCAAGTTGTTGTGAGAATGAATAGGTTGAAAAAGTGGCATCCAATACTCTCAATACTCATCATATGGCCAAAGTGGTGAGGCCATATGATGAATATTGAGAGAGAGACATCAAGAGATTTCTCTTAATCTCATTGTCAAAAGCCAGGTTTGAAACTTGAACATGGTGATTGATAATAGCTTCAAACTCTTAATACGTTTTAAACCAAAAAATCACTCTGAATCTAGATAGAAAGATGTTTGCATTAGTTAGTATCCAAGACTTGTTTTTTACTAGGTATAGCGTGTATTTTCTTGTTGAGAAAGCAGGTAGTCTTGTCTCGTATTCCAATAAAAACCTGTTTTACAGTAAATTACAGTAAGATTTTGACTGTAGCATACTGAGTACCTAATGTTGTACTCTTATACACTATCTTCAGTTACAAATGTTTCATATTACCTATTCTTCTTAATACAAACCTTGCTGTTTCTTCTTTATTA